>CM065481.1:48865035-49104759 GCA_032873175.1 Leptopilina drosophilae
AACAAAGTGTTTATTAATTTCAATTATTGACTGACTTTTTGCTTTTGAATTAGAAAAATTCCTTCTTCTCTAATACATTACTATTTATTAGTAAAATTTACTAATTCAAAAACATACATTCATGAAATGGAAAATTAGAAAAATTTAATTACTAATTACATCACAATTAATCACAACGTTTATAATCAACGATTGAAAAAAATCAATTTCTTCTTTGTCAGATATTTTAACATCATAGAAAATTTATAAATTAAGAATATACCTTTCCGAGAAATGTGAGTGCCATTTAACATTGTTGGTATCTTCTTTAAGTTTTCGAAGTTCAGCAGAATCGAAATTTTCTTTGATTTTTTATCAAAATATTTACTATTCCTTTTTAGGATTTCGATTTATTTCTTTCAATACTCTGTGTTCCTTTTCTACTGTCGATTAGAGGAAAACCTCTCCCCAGTTCTCAATCTCTCTGGAAGCTAGAATTGCAGGTGCACTGTCAATTTTATTGCAGGAAGGACAAGGTTTTTTTTTTTCATAACAAGGAGCGGAACACAAGGAACATTTATCCTGATTTGGTTTTCCTTCTTGTCGTGTTCTGCAATAGGAACATTTAATTTAATAAGGGTTTATAATTGAAAATTTGCTCTTTTTTAAACTCGCTAAAAGTTGAAATAAAAACATTATTCTCAAAAATCGAAATAAAATATATTAGAAAAAATTCAACAAATTATATTAAATTTTTTAAACGATACCAATTATTTCCAATATCTATTTTCTATAAAAAAAATTTTCAAAAGTTATTCCATTATTTAAAAAAATTGCTTATAATATTTTTTTTTCAATCCGTTCAACTATTTTTACAAATAATAACATAGGAAATCAATTATTTAAAACAATTTTTTCATAAAATTTTTCGCAAAAAAAACCAACTAATTAAAAATATTTTTTATAAAGTTATTCGTATAAATTAAATTATTAAAAAAATTAATAATAATTTAATATAATTACTTGAATTTCAATTAATTTTAATTATATAATTTAATTTTAATCATTTTTCATACTCTTTTTAATGAATTCTTTCAAAAAATTCAATTATTTATTGAAATTTTCATTAAAATTCTTTGAAGAAATTAAATTATTTAAACGAATTTTGATAAAGTTTTCTATAAGGACTCAATTTTAAGAAATATTCAACTATATAAGAAATTATTTATTTTAGTATTTAAATAATTGAAATTCTCTTAGAACTTTCTAATACAAATTAATTTAAAATATAATTTCAGTTGAAATTTTATGCACATAATTAATTATTACAAAAAAGTATTTAAATATTTATTTTAAAATATCATTCTATTTTTGAACGTAATTTAACTTAGAAATTATGAAAAAATTGAGCCGTTAAAACTTAATTTTTCATTCGGTACTTTTTCCACCATTTTTTGAGTTTTAAAGATACGTTTTTAAAATAATTAACGAGTAATGAAACACAGATTATTTAATTATTTTGACGATAAATTAAAGTCAAATTTAAAGTAAAAAATCAGTCACCTATTAACTATTTATTTATAAAATATTACTATTTTAAATTAGAGATTGACAATTTTTCTGCTAAACTATTTATTTTAAAGTTTCCCCCCACCTTAACTAATTTCAACTAATTTTCTTTTGAATAATATTTTGAATAATAATTTGAAATATAAATTGTAAAATATTTGAATATTCTATTATTATGATTAAGAAAAATAATCCTCGTTATTATAATAAATTGTGATTTACTTACATAGATCGAGTAAATTTCACATTTGTTTTCTTTAATTATTTTCAACAGCAATTTTCACCTCCTTCGATATATATAAAATTGAACGGCCGGATAGATATTTCCGTGACAAAGCGTTATGTACAAAATCATCAACCCCTTAAAGTTTGGACAATCATCGTGATCAAAAATTTCGTTTTTATGTTTTGAAATTCGCATTCGACCTCCTGCACTTGAAGCGGGAATTTTTCCATATCCCAACCGGTTTAAGTAGACGCAGGAACCATAAAGGAAACCAACGAAAATCTTTCAGCAATTTGTCTGCTAACTCTTGGCAAATAGAATGCGCTGTCGTGATCCCCTGTTTCAGCCTCAATTATTCGCCATACTTCTTTCTGGACATTGCTCCCAATTTTTTGACCCATTTGTTGGATAAATTAGAGCCACTCTCATTCGAATCAGTTTCGAGCAAATTTTCAAAAATGATTATTTTCATCTTCTGATGAATTTTCCTCTTCATCCTCATTTAATTCCTTCCGGTTTAAAAGACTGAGGAGGAAAATTCCTTTTCAATTTCGCAGGAGTTTTCTCTTCTTTTTTTTCCAATGATATTGCCATCTGTTTCAGAGAAAGCAAGTATTAATATTGCTTTTAGCAACTTTGTTGCAAACTCTTCATCAGTGGCAATAATTAACTTGCCCAATTACTGCTTTATAGAAGGGTCGAATTCTTTTTGATTTTTTAGAATCTTCCAAAAAATTTACGAATATATTTTCAGAAAATGGGCAGCATCAAGTTCGGACGAAAACACTAAGGAAGCGTTTCTTCATATAGAGTCTGACATAATCGTTTATTGTAAAAATCGCCCGCAAAAGCGCTAATCACTGCAAATTAGAAGAGCTTTCGAAGCATCCGGTCGTCACGACTTTTTTTTTTTTTTTGGGTGAGGAGCAACCTAAAATGTTACCATAGCAGTAAGAAAATCGAAGGATGGATAATGCAGAATGGTCTTCGGTAAGCATTTTTGAGCAACGCTAGTTTGACCAAATCCTGTGTTTAAAAACAATCAAATACATGAGGATTGTTTTTGATTTTAATTCCATTCTTTAAAACAATTTGTTTAGCCATTCCACCTTGAGGCATCTATCGCAACTTCAGCGTCCATCAGTTTTTGAGTAATTTTGATAAATATCGGTGTCTGCTCATTTGACCAAAACCATATTCTGAATGGCTTTAATCCAATTTCGTGGATGGTGTTTTCGAAAACTGGTCTCCCTGCATTTTTTCGAGAGCTAATCTCGGATCTTCGTGGAGATGCTCTTTCTAAATCAATTCGCATTTTGCGTTTTTTAAAACATTTAAATTTGGTAGAATAAGGTGGTTCCGGATTCCCAGGTTTCATCAATTTTGCAGCTTCCCTCAATTCCGAAAAATCTCGGCTGGTTTCGAACATAAAAAGTTTTGCAATTTTTTTTCCCTTCTCGGCCTGCCTTAAGTAACGCTTTCCACATTTACCTGAACCCTTTTTGACTACACAATCAAGTTTTTAACACATTAGCAAAACTTGAATTGTCTATTTGTCGATTTTCAAACTGCTTCCACAATGACAACGACCTACACGAAATATAAAAATTACTTAATTTATTTTAAATTTATTCCATTTTTAATTCAGTTATATATTTATTTATTTAGTCATTTAGTTTAAGTATTATCGATAATTTGTTTATTTAGTTATTTAATTATTTAGTTTCATAATTTATTTTATATTTTTAAATTAAATATTTATTTACACGACTATTGTAACTCTTTTTATTTATTCATGTTCTTGAATTATTTTTATTTATTTAGTCATTTAATTATTAATTTTGTTATTTAATTTTTTAAATCTTTTTGTAGTTATTTAATTCTTTAGTTGTTAATTTTGATAATTAATTTTTTAGAACGCAATTGTTTATAAGAAGATAAAATTTTTTAATGTAATCTCCGCTTTCATTTTAATTTAGTTACATATTTATTTATTTTGTTATATAGTTGTTTATGTTAATCATTTAGCTAAGTAATTTACCCGTGTGGAAATAGCCCCGAGTTAGCCACGACAAAGTTAAGTTTCTGGTCAGGGGCTAGCTTGTAGTGGGGCTCCCTGGACTTAACATGGCTAGCGCCCCAGATTCAATTTACACACGGGTTAATTATTTAATAATTTATTTTATATTTTTAAATTAAATTTTATATACACCACTATTATAACTCTTTTTATTTACTTTATATTTATTAAATTATTTTTATTTATTTAGTAACTTAATTATTAGATTTTGGTTTTTTTTAGTTTTTTTCAGTTATTTAATCGTTTAGTTGTTAATTTTTGATATCATTTTTTAGAACGCAATTAATTATAAGGAAAACAAAGTTTTTAGATGTTATTTCGCTTCCTTTTTATTTAGTTATATAATTATTTATTTATTCACTTACTTAGTTATAATATTTGTTCATTTAGTCAAGTATTTAATTAGAGAACTTTTAGTCTGAATCCTTGGTAAATTATTTTTTTCTAAAGTTATTGTACAGTGTCGCACCGGGTTAATTTAGAAATTTTTTAAGAAATTATATACTTTAAAAATTTTCAATAATTCGAATTATTTTACAAAACCATCTATATCATATAATACATATTTAATTAATTCTAAATAAATGAATGGATTTATAGAAGAATTTTAGTGAAAAAGAGTAAAAGCAATTGACTTTATGGTAGTTATTTTTTGGAGCATTTTTAATAGGCAGCGTCCTCCACCCGCCCGTTTCAGAAAATCCAAAATTTTGAAAAATATGAAAATGGTAATAAATCAAAATTCATAACATTCTAAATTTTTTATCAAAATTATTTCCCTTGGTTAGGAATTAAACAGAAAAAGTGAGCTTTAATGTTGAGTACAATAACAATCTTTTTTGGAGCATTTTTAATAGGCAGCGTTCCCACCCGCCCGTATCAGAAAATCAAAAAATTTGAAAATTATTTATGGAATTTCCAATTTTTTTAATCAATTTCCCTTTCTTTCCCGGTTTCCAGAATCTGGTGGTCAACACCCTGAAAGTAGTCCAATTCTTCTCAGAAATGCATTTATTTTCCTAAATGGCAATAATAAAAATCATGTCAAAGCATAAATTATTTTTATAAATAATAAAAATCATTGTATAAAATTCAATAATTTTCATAAATTTTAATTAAATTATTGTCAAAACTTAAATTATTTCGAAAAATGTTCCTCTATTCTGAGATTTTCAATATCCTACTATTTTAACCAAATATTAAAAAAAAATTCAATTATTAAAATAAATGATTTTGATAAAATTCAACAATTCAAATAAAATTTAATATTAAAAAAATTTCTTAAGAAAAAAAATTTTTTTTTTGCCAATTGGCTATAATTCAATTAATTTAATAAATAATTTAATGTATTTATTAAATTATTTTTAAAAAATTTTCTCAATTTAATAATTTTTATTATCTATTATACATTTAAACAAAAATTTACTAAAAGAATTCAATTATTATAAAAATTAATATAATTCATCACAAATATTTAATTATTTTCATAAATAATAAAAATTTCATAAGAATTCAATTATTTTACAATTTTTTTTTTATAAATTTCGTCCACAAATAATTGTATTATTTTCATACATATTGCAAATTTTTTAGGCAGATTCAATTATTTTTAATATATTTTAAATTAAATTTCTTGAAAAATGTAATTATTCTTAAAATTTTCATTAAAATTCCGTCAAAGAATTTTTAATTACACTAAACAATTTGTTGACAACATTTTTTATGAGAAAAAAACGTTTTTAAGTAACTTTCAATTACTCCATAAATTATTAATTTATATTTAATTGATTTTAAAATCAGAGGTGGTTCGCTAGACTTGGAAATGACAGGCAATTTTTTTGGACCTGGAAATGACCGTGCATTTTTATCTTGACCGGGAGTTTTTGAATTTTCTATCATCAACACTGATTATTTTGTAAAAAAAATAGAAATATTTATTTTTAAGACTTATTAATTATATTTCAATTAAAAAAAGATTAAATTAAGATTTTATAAAATAGCTTTTATTTTGTAAGGGAATTTTTATTAAAAGTATCGTAAAAATATCCAATTTCTGGAATTTATAAGAAAACTTATGAATTTTTGTTGACAACGTAAAAAAATTAAAAAAAGAAAAGTTTTAAATTGAATTTTAAAATCTTTAGCTATTTCTAACAATAATTTTAAAAAATACATAGAATTTTTCAATTAAATTCGTTTTAAAAATTAGATAGTATTTAAAATATTATAAGTAATGTATAACTACTATTATATATACAGTAGCAATTCTAATAAATTATTCAATTTTAATGAATTAAAATATATATTGACATTTTAAATACCTGGAGGGAAAAGTAATTGATAAGATTAATATATTTATTAAAAACCCCAATTTACGTTTCAAATAATTTTACAATTGTTTAAAAGAATTGTTAATAACAATTATAAAATTTTCATTTTTTAGCAATCGCTTTATTCAAGTCCTTAAAGTATAGACTTTGAGCTTTAATTTAAAAAAAAATTCACTTAATTTACTTTATTTGTTTTCAAAGTATTAATAAAATGAAAATAAAATGACGTAAAAACTTCAACACCTGATTACTTCAAAAATAAATTTTTTTTTAATATTTTAGGGGCACAAAGTGTAAACTCATATATCTACCAAAAATCAGAGATAACTGAAAAATTAAGTATTTTCTTGAATCAATTGAATTAAATATAATTTTACAGGTGGGGGGGGGGGGGGGGGGGGGGTGGAAGGAGGAAAACCGAGAATAAGCCAGTAATTTTATGCTAAACAGGAAATTTTTTTAATAGATTAAAGAAATTTTTATTATTTTAATTTGTTTTTAAAAAATTGTTTTTTATTTCAATTTGTATACATATTTATAAACTGTTCTCATAAATGTGAATATATATAATAAGTATTGGAATTAATAAACATTTTGTGAAATTCAATTGAAAATAACTATATTATTATATTATTATTGAATAATTATAATTATTAAACATCTCTTAAATTTCTGAAAATTCTAATAAGTTATATTTATTTTATTCTCATGAATATATTTAAAAAATGTGTCATTACTTATTAAGTAAAAAATCATTATTACTTCTTATTTTCAAGAATGATAAATATTCTTCGCAAGAGTTAAATTATTTTTATAAATAAAAACTTTCTTAGAAAGGATTCAATTATTTTTATAATTAGTCAAAAAATCTTTGCGCAAAAATTCAGATATTAAGAATATAATTTTAAATAAAATTTACAAATCAAATTTTGAATTACAATTATAAACAGACAAGATTATTTTTAAAAAATTTAAAGAAACTTTAATTATTCATAAAAACTATAATAATAATTTTTGAAAATTGGTAAGATTTATTTATGTTTGTATCTAAATAAATTTTAATTTGATGTGGAAAAAAACCGAATATTATTACAACAAAGCCGGTAAAAAAACGGGAATTTAGTTGAATGAAAATAGTAGACACCCTGAATAAATAATTTATTTAGTCATTATAATTAATAATTTATTTATTCATTTCCTTTAGTTAATTTTGTTTTTTAAATATTTATTTGTTTAGTTATTTTATTATATATATCGATATTCCATTTATATTTTTTTCTTAATAATTTATTTAGTTATTATTTTTGTTATTTATTTAATCCTTTATATAGTTATTTAATAATTTATTTATTTCTCTAGTTAATTATTTTTCTGAGAAAGCAATATTTTACTTACCGTTTATTACTCCACTGTTTCTGTCCTTCGTTAGATAGTGATTTGTGAAATTAAAACCACATTCTAATTTGGTTTTTGTATAAATTTCATTCACTAATTCAAATCCTCCCATAACCCTGGTCGAAGACGATTCAAAACCCGTACGTAATTATGATTTTCGTGCCTTTCGATTGTACTCGACTTCAACAATATAATTTTTCAAATTCGTCATTATTGACGAATATATCGAACGCCCATTCATTTTCATCGAAAGATGAATCACTTTCCGCGACGTTTAAAGAAGAACAAATTAAGAGAAGAATTTTCCTCAGAGTCACTCATTTTTTTTATGTCATTGTTCACCTTTATCCCGAAACGAATTTTCGCACAGGTATTGAGTAAAGCTATCTTCCTGTTAAGCGATTATCTAATTCTTTTGATAAATTGTCCCACACTTTATTTGTTTTTGCTAATTAATTTCCCATTTTTCTAAAAATATTTCGCTCTTCCTTTTTTTAAATAAGTTCATTAAATCTTCTTCATTAACTCTTGGCCTCCTCCCCGGTCTATTAGACCAATTTTTTCGCGCGATACAATGCATTAGTCACTGACCAGATGTCTTTAAAAACTGATATTTTTGACAGTAGATATTGTCAACCAGCTATGCATGGGAAGGGTGAAAGTGGGAGGTAGGGCCAATAGAGTCATAGTTTTGAGACGGATTTCGCGGAATTGAGCGTCGCTCAATTTTTTTCTGTAGTTTTCCCGGAATCAGACATCCCTGAATTATGGAAGTAATACTCAAATAGACATTTAGATTCAAAAATTTCTTTTGATTTTAAATCAAATTTCTGTTTAAAAAAAAGGGTAAAACGAAATATTCTTTAGAAAATGGGAAATTAATTAGCAAAACAAATAAAGTATAGGAACCAGATTTCTCACTATAATATTAGATAATTTCTTAATAATAAACAAAAAAAGTTTTTGAAATATCAGCATAGCATAGGCAGAGGAATCAAATTTTTTACTTATAGATTTTTCAGCTTAAAAAATGTACAATTAATTAAATAATTTTTAAAAGCTAAACGATATTTTTAAATCAACTAATTTAAAAACCAAGTTATTCATTTCATGACCAATTCGCTTCGTCAATATAATATAAACCAGTTGCTTGATTTTTTTTATAGAATTATTATTCTTACTGTGTTAAGGTAATAATTCAAAATTTGGATTTTTTGTTGTGAAAAAGAAAAACATCGATTTATTTTTTAAATTTTGATAAAAAGGACGCTTTTTTTATATCAAACGATTCGTTTTTTCTTGTCAGGAATGGTAAATTTTTAAGAAAAATTAATGAAGATATTAGGAAATAAAAAAGTTATTTCAAAAAATACAAAAAAAATTTTTTTCAAAAATTTTGGAAAAAAATTGTATTAAACAAATTTTGTAGATTTCTGTGACACACACACATAACGTCTGGACATTTTCTCTCAGGATTTAATATACTTATATATATCTTTAGATGAAAATTAGTCTATATAACCTTCTTTCCACATGAGGAAGCAAAATTGAACTAAAATATAAAAAAAAAAAATTAAGTAATCAACAATTTTAACTAAAATTACGCCAAAATACAAACTATTAAAAATTTTAAACTTAAAACCTTTTAATTATTTAAAAAGGAAAAATTTCACTATAAACTCTTTTAATAATTCAATGATTTTTCTAAAAATTTTCATTTAAAAATTTTATTTAGAAAATTGATATATTGATTATTTAAAAAACAACAAATTTTCCATATAATTGAATGTTAGTAAAAATATATTTAAAAATCAATAAACTTTTTAAAATTATCAGGCTTCGGATCGACTTTAAGGGAAAAAAGTCGCTTTAGTCGATTAAAGATACAAAATACGTCGAAAAATTCGTTCATTTAATTCATATGCATTAATGTTCACAAAAATTTTATTTTTTAAATAATTTTTGATAGTTAATCAGGTTTTTTATTTAAGCAATTGAAAAGTTAAAAAATAATTTAAATTTTTGAAAAATATAAAAGGAAATAATCAGCCTAGCACTATAGAGTGTTTTACAAATTTATTAATTAATATTAGTACACTAATGTACAAAAGGGCATTTATTATTTGTAAGTTTCGTTTACTACTTTAAAAAAAAATTTTATGATCAATTTCAAATTGAAAAATGAACATGACTTTTCCAAAACTTTAATAAGTCAACAAAAAAATAATAATCTAAAAATCGTTAATAATATTATTTTTAGTAGGGGAGAGTGGGGCAAACTGGACCGGTGGGTAAACCGGAACACCCCTCAATATTTCCGAAATGGCGAAATTGTCAAAAGTGCTATTTAGAAATTTGAAACAACCATAGTGTAGTATAACCTTAAACTCTTCAATTTGACATTTTTTACTTTTGTTTGTCCTACGCTGGGAGCAAAAGTTTTTTTTTAGTTTTTTTCTCCACTTTTAACGAATTTTTTCTTAAGGAAATTCTGAAGAAATCGTGTAATATTTCCCAATATTAGGTTTTGGGTTTTGAAGGTACACACCGTCAGGAATATTTTACCACCAAAAACTTTGATGAATTTGCAAAGCGTTTCTTTTTGACAAACATTTATTCTCAAAAACTGAGCCTGTGGGGCAAACCGGGCATAGGATATTTACCATTGAATTAATGTTTCATAAATATTATTTTTTAATAAAATGTATCTTTCATTTAAATATTTACTTACAATGAAAAATATTTGTCTTCCCAATGAAGAATTGGACCCTTAAATATTGTGTCATTGGATAATGACAAACATTTTTTATTTATTTTATTTTAAAAAAATCTTTATTTAATTAAAATTCAATCCCGAATTATAATTTTCATTTACTACACACCATTATTAGATATACAATGTATGTTCTTGATGATTATTTATTATTATAGAATTATGTAAATGCAATATTATAAATAAAAAACCAAACGGTTCGGTTTTTCCCCATGGGGTGGGGCAAACCGGCCAGATTGCAAATTTTTTTAAAGTTAACACACCGACACCCCGTTAGGGGGTCCGGTTTGCCCCACTCTCCCCTAGGTATTTGAATTTTTTGGAAATGTGTAATTAAATTTATTAAAAATAATTGAAATTTTTAAAAATTGGAAGGAAAAATTCCGATTAGTATTAACTGTTTTTCAAAAATATTTTAATATAATTTTTAGAAGCAAATTTTAATTACTTTAAGTAATTTTTTATAATTAAAAATTAATTTTAAAATTTTTTTCAATTAAAACTCCTCACAAGTTGATTTTTCAAAAATAGGAATAAAATACTTAAAAAAATCAATTGTTTTTAGTTAAATTTAAAAAATTTCAATTATTAAAAATTTATTAGTTGTATATATTTTACAAATTTAATTAGAAAAATCATTCAATAATAATTTATTTGAAAGATCTGTCCAAATCTTATAGAAGAAAAAAATCGATAAAAAATTTTTTGAAAATATCTAAACAATTAATCAATAAGTGCTTTAAAAATTTATATTACAAATAAATCTCACATTGTATTGTATTTAAATAAACGAAACTATTTATAATTTTTATAATTATAGCAGACGATAATAAAAATTGAAATTTTGCACTCTCGATCCAATTTTCTAAGAGACTCCAAGCTTGAAAAAGTATTAGGCACCACATTTTTTTTAAACTAATTTTAAAATCTGATTGCACAGCCTTAAATACATCGACAACCTAAGCGACATGGAAAAAATAAATTCGATATGTCTATATAAATATCAGTGTAAAAAAATGTCAAGATTTCTTAATATTTTTATAAAATTATTTTAAATTAATATGAACCTTACTAAAATTATTATATTTAATATATTTAACACATATTTATTATTCATATAATATATTTTTAGATAGTTAAAATAAAAGTACCTAAAAATGAATTACAAAAATAATTTTTATTTATATCTAACATCCATTGAATGAATTAAATAAATAGTTTCAAATATTTGTTTTTTTATTAAAAACTTTATTATCATTAATATATTCAGGGCTCGGATTATGCGACTTTTTCGACTTTTTTTTCGACTTTTTTGTAAAAAGATGCGAACTAATATTCATATAATATATTGTTAGATTGTTAAAAATAAAAGTACCCTAAAATGAATTCAAGAAAAAATAATTTTTATTTATATCTAACATCCATTGAATGAATTAAATAAATAGTTTCAAATATTTTTTTTTTTTATTAAATACGTTATTATCATTAAATATTCAGGGCTCGGATTATGCGACTTTTTCGACTTTTTTCGACTTTTTTGTAAAAAGATGCGACTAATATTCATATAAAACTATTTTTAGATTGTTTAAATAAAAGTACCCTAAAAATGAATTAAGAAAAATAATTTTTATTTATATTCTAACATCCATTGAATGAATTAAATAAATAGTTTCAAATATTTTTTTTTTTTATTATTAAAACTTTATTATCATTAAATATTCAGGGCTCGGATTATGGCGACTTTTTCCGACTTTTTTCGACTTTTTTGTAAAAAGATGCGACTAATATCCATATAATATATTTTTAGATTTGTTAAAATAAAAGTAACCTAAAATGAATTAAGAAAATATAAAAATTTTTATTTTATATCTAACATCCATTGAATGAATTAAATAAATATTTTCAAATATTTTTTTTTTTTATTAAAAACTTTATTATCATTAAATATTCAGGGCTCGGATTATGCGAACTTTTTTCGACTTTTTTTCGACCTTTTTTTGTCGAAAAAAAGAAAAAAAATTAAAAGTACTTTCGACTTTTTCAAAATGTTTTTTAGTAAAATGGGACTGAAGTTTTTAAAATTTTCAGAACATTAAAGTTAAAGGAAAAAGTTTTAGTCAAAAAAAATGTTTCTCTTAAGTTTATTTGCAGATTTCTTTCAAATTTTTCAAAAAAATATCAATAACTTCTTTTTTAAATAAAATTTCAATTATGATTTTTCCAGAAGAATTAAAATTCTTCAAAAAATTCAAATTCATTACCTTTTTGAAATTAAACTACTTATAAAAAATTGTTGTAAAACATGAAGAAATCGATCACTTCGACTTGGAGCAATCGAACTGTCTTCATGTTTTATAATAATTAAAGATGACCACGTGATAAAATCATTATATTATATTATAAGAATTTTATAAAAAAAAGAATTTGAAAATAATTAAAATTCTAGGATGAATTTTTTTATTTATAAAGATAATTAAAATTCCCCAAACAATAATTTTATCAAAATTCCGTTTGCAAATAATTTAATTTCAGAGAAGAATTTTATTTATTTTTAAGGATAATTGAAATTTTTGAAACAGATTTTTTTTTTAATGTTAAAAAGTAATTGAATTTTGAAGAATCTGGATATTTTTAAAAATAGTTGAAATTGTGGGGAGAATTTAAAAAAATTTTTGTAAATAATTGAATTTCTGCGAAGAATTTTTATTACATTTTGATAATAAATGAATTTTCTCGGAATAAATTTTATTATTTATAAAGATAAATAAACAAATGTATAGAAATAAATAAATAATTGAAATATTGACAAGGAATTTATTAAAATTCTTTGAAAATAATTCAATTTATAGAAACAGAATTTTATTATTCATAGAGATAAATTGAATTTTTTGAACAAGATTTTTTTTAAAACAATGTTTAAAAAAGTAATTTGAATTTTGAAGAAGAATTTTATTATTTAATATAAAAATAATTGAAATTTTGAATCGAATTTTTAAAAAAATGTTAACAATACCTAATTAAAATTTTTGACATGCATTTTTATTAAATTTTATTAAATATTTATTCCAGATTGTTTGATGTTAAAGTATGTGTTTGGCGATAAATGGTGATTTTTTTACAATTTTTACAATTTCGTGTTTCCTTGTTTGGCGTTTTTTTTATCCTAAAGTTTCATTCGACTTTTTTCCGACTTTTTTCGGAATTTTTATGCGACTTTTCGTTGCTTTTGTTGTGATTTATGCGACTAAAGCGACTTTTTTTGAGTCGTAAAAATGATCCGAGCCCTGAATATTGCACTATTTGCCTTAAATAATTTAGTTTACTTAAAGCCCCATAAAATTAATTAATTTCTTATTAATAATAATCAAATATCCAATTAATAGAGTGAAATAAATAAATTAATTATTGTTTCAAATAACATCATTATTTCCCACATTCTAAAAAAAGTACTACTAAGATTAGAAGAGAAAAACACCAAGAAAAATTATTACTATTTAAACCACATAATTTTTATTTAAGTTTTAAATAAATGTATATAGGTGTTCAGAACCAACTGGACTTTTTAGTTGTTTTAAATAAAAATTTTATTCGGTATATATAAAATATATATTTGAGTCAAAATAAAATATCATTCAAACCAAATAACATTTATTTGAATCGAATAAAAAGTCTAGTTGGTTCTAAAGGCGAAGTATACCATTTTCTCTGGGTGTATGTCTCAAAAATAATCCATCTTATTTGAAGAGAATTATTCTTCCACTTAACCCTTTAACACCCGAGCAAAATTGAGAATAGGTAAAGGAAACATGCAACATCAGTTTAGGGGGTTTTCGGGGTCGCTGATTACGAATTTGATGTCAAATTGACAATTTGCCAATTGACAGCTGTCAATTCATTAGACAACTTCTCTAAAAAAACGTGCTTATTGTTGATAAAAACTTCCTCTCGCGGGTTTTCGGGGACGCCTGATTACGAATATGATGTTCAAATGAACAATTTTTACCAATGTACAGCTGTCAATTCAGATGTGAACTTTACTAACAAGTGAATATTTTTGACGAAAATTACAGTATAAAGGTTTTTGGGTCGCGAATTCCGAATATGATGTCAAATTGACATTTTAACAATTGACAGCTGGTCAATTCAGATGTGAACTTTACTAAAAAAAGTGAATATTTTTGACGAAGATGACAGTAATATCGATTTCGGTGATGCTGAATACAAATATGATGTCAATTTGGCCTCAAATTCCGTAATCAGCGACCCCAAAAAAACCTTATAATGTCATTTTTGGTCAAAAACAATCCACTACTTCTTAGAAAGAATAACGCACTGAATTGAACAGCTGTCAATTTGACATCATGTCATTTTTGTCAAGAAATAATCACTTTTTAGACAAATTGACATCTGAATTGACAGCTGGTCAATTGTCAAATTTTGAATTTGACATCATATTCGTAATCAGCGACCCCTAAAATCCTTAAAATTATCATTTTCGTCAAAAATAACCACTTTTTAGACAAATTGACATCTGAAGTGACAGCTGTCAATTGTCAAATTTTGAATTTGACATCAATATTTGCAAATCAGCGACACCGAAAATCCTTATACTGTCATTTTTGTCCAAAAATAATCACATTTTAGAGAAATAGTACATCTGAATTGACAGCTGTCAATTGTCAAATTGGCAATTTGACATCATATTCGTAATCAGCGATTCCATATAACCCTTATAAACATGTGTCACTTATTTATAATTTATGTTACTGACTTGGGAAACACAAGTTATTTCTTTCTATGTTTGAGGCGCCAACTAGGATTTCGCCATTTTGAATTTTTTTAATTTTGGGAACCCAGATTCGTATTCAGTGGTTCAAAAACTTTTTAAAAATACTGTTTTCCAACATTTTTTTTTGACTTTGATGTCCGTATGGGAGCTAACTGATTATTTGTCACGATTTTTTTGCGATTTGCATAAACTTTTGGTTATTTATTTATAAAAAAAAAATTTTTTTTACATTACTTGTATTTTTTTTCTAGATACTGGCATCCATACTGAAGAAAATAAGCTAAACCGCATTAAAAAATATTGAATATTCTTTGAAATTTACAGGCTTTTTTGCAAGTTGGACATATACGTCCCCCCGCAGGCGTTAAGGGGTTAAGAATATTCCTCATAGAATAAAAGGAAAATACTCTTCCGTTTAGGAATATTCCTCTTGATTACGAGGATTTTTGCAACAGGAATATTTCTTCTCAAAACTAGATTATTTTTTTCAGTGTGGAACCCACATTTTCAATTTTTTGAAATTTTTACTTTTGATTCATCATTATGAAACCCTGAAAACTTCGCAGTACAAAGTTTCAATTAAATTTTTGTTGATTTTTAATTTGATTTTGTCCGCCATTTTAAATTTTGGATTTTAGATTCGTAAATCATAACACCTTGAAAAAACCTTTACATACCACAGTGTGGTAGAAATTGAATTAATGAAAGTAATTCAGACTATAAATAGTTAATGAACAACAAGGAAAAGGGGATAAATTGGTCCAGTCAGCCCTTTTTATGTTGTTTTTGTTAAATTATAATATTAATATATTTTTAATTGTGGAAACTTGAAGCCGAAATTGAGCCGAAATTTGTCGTATGTATTGAAAAATTTGTTAAAACGCCAAGCGCCATTTTTAAGCATTTTTGAAGGTGGTTCTCTGCCAGCTTGAAGTACGGGTGACAAAACCATGGGTTTTTTTTAAAAAGAAACAGGGCCGGAAATTTGGCAATCGGGCATTAAATTAGCCCTCAATGAGCCCTTAATTTAAGGCAATAGGTCCCATCATGATCCGACAATATGGTTCTGTCAGGGATTACGTAGCTGATACAAAGAAATTAGAATGATTTTCAATTCAAATCCTTGTGGACTTCTATTCCTAAATCCCAATTTTCAGGGCATAAAATTCTAAACTAAAGAATTAAGAAACAAATAACTTAAGATGTATTTCAAGTTTTTAACTATCGAATATTCTGTACAATATAAACATGTGTATAATATAGGCCAGCAGATTTTCTCATAACACAATACACTTTTGTGAGTATATATAAACATGTAACTAATTATGGCTACTATATAAGTGTTCTATAAGCGCGAGAACCCTAAAATGGTGTTCCTTTACATTATTATTCCTTTTGCCGTTTTCATCATCTGTATTTACATCCTAGGGTAATTTCTTATGGAAACCTTAAACAGCAAATACTGTCCCTTGGTATATAAAGGCTTTAAAATATAAAAGAACATGAATTATTGTCGGTATTCAAGAAAGTTAGTGTTTGCACTACCTCGGCATCCAGGATACATAACATTCTATAACTTTACCTTTGAACGACTGAGTGATTTATAGGCACACTATGTGACCAAACCGTTCTCACCGTCTTTACAGAGTCCGATATATTGTAATCCTCAAGAGAAATTACACTAGTGCTCATCTATGCTTCTAATAACCTATCCATCAAAACAGATGTCGCGGGTAACTTTTAATGAATCTTTAAAATTTTCCAAAGCAAATTATTGCACCACGTTTAGAAATGGATTTTTTATCATATTTTCGTTTGGTGATAAATTTTAGAAGTAGAAAAAAATTAAGAATCTTTTTCATTCATGTTCGGCTTTACTTAAATTATTTTTTGCTAAACTAAAGGTTCTGATTAAAACTTACTTTTACTTCTGGTAGAAAAATTGTTCAAAAAAAACGCTGTTAGCTATTATCACTCTGACACAAATTTACTAGATTTATTTTGAAAAAAAGACTTTAAAATATGTCTGACTAATAAAAGCTTTCAAATAGTTATATTAATAATAATAATCTGAAAGAAATTTACTTTTACCACATCTTGCAGATGTAAAATAAATTTGTCTAACTAAAATGAACATTTACTAACTGAAATTAAAATTAAAATTAGAATAATCTTCCATAATTCTATACTAATAACTAATAACAGAAAAAATATATTTCATATTCTTTCCCACTAAAACTGTAGTTTGCTACTAAATATTTCTCCAACTATTATTCTTAATTAAGTAATAAACTATAAAGCATTTTATAAAGATGATAATTTTGATTCAGAACAGCATTTTTTTGGTGAATAACTTTAAAATATAATAAAGAAGTTACTGTGGTACATAATTTTTAAATTTCAAATTTTTTTTAAATTTTTCAAACTTTAAATTTTAAAAAAAAGGTGAGATTAAAAAAATGACCGTCACAACTAATAAATTGAAAGTGAGTTGCAATAATATAATATTTAATTATTAAATACTATGTACCACAGTGCATTCTGCAGAAAGTTTGGTAAATTACCAACAATCATTAGTTTAAATAAATTTTTTAAATAATTCTTAATTGACTTTTATTCTTATTTAGCTTCTAAATTAATGAAAAAAATAACTTTCACACGTTTCGACAGCTCTGCTATACCCATTAGAAAAATTT
The DNA here is from genome assembly GCA_032873175.1 of Leptopilina drosophilae. Classification (NCBI taxonomy): domain Eukaryota; kingdom Metazoa; phylum Arthropoda; class Insecta; order Hymenoptera; family Figitidae; genus Leptopilina; species Leptopilina drosophilae. Next base: position 48,882,873 of record CM065481.1, read on the forward strand.
TTATCAACAATTAAAAAATACAAAAAATGTTATAAAAAGCAAAAAATTATTAAATAAATTACTAAAGTTTTTTGTATTTTAATTATCAATAAAGAATAGCAGTTTCAGAAGTGGACGTCATATATGTCAAAACGTAAAAAGTTGTTTTTTATTTCATGATTTATTTTAGAATATTGATAATTTTTTAATAACAACAACAATATGTTTTTTTATTTGACGCATCCGAAAAACGATACTTCTTTTAAAAATTACTCAACAAGAAAAAGAAATATTATATTTAGAGTAATAAAAAGTAATTATCTTTTGAACAGAAAAGAAAAGAACTCTACTTCTCAGCAAAAAATTGGAACAATTCTTGCAGGTGTAAATCGAACGTTAGGTATATTTTTGTTAAATTGTTGGAGAGAAATGAATGAAAGTAGTTAGCACTTTCTTCTCCACTCTTGGTTGCATTTCCATTTCTTGGTTTGCAAAATCACCGAGAGTTTCCAAGTCAAATTTTCTTTATTTTCCATTCCGTTGAACTGGCAAAGAAAATAAAGAACGTCACAAAAGCAAACCAAGACACTGTTTTTCAATGAACGTAACAGAGGTAAACCTTACCTTCTGCTTTCAAATGAGAAGGCTCGTAAAAAGTTTCACAAGTGCTCCGGGCAAAAGAGAAACAGAGAGAAAAAGAGCCGAATAAGAAGAGAAAAGGAAAGAAAAAGACTTTTAAGAAAAAGAAACTACAAGTGCTCTTGCACAGGAAAACCAAAAGAATAGTTAGCTCGTGATGATGGTAAACTGACAATCTCAAGATTTACTGAAAGAACTTTTAGTCCAGTCAACTCACGCAGTAAAGAAAATAACAAAAATTCTCTCTCTCACAAAAAAAAAAAATTATAGGGAAATAACTACCGGCGCAATACAAGTTTGTTAAAATAGTTTTTATCCCATTGCATGCTTTTTTCGAGAAAAAAAACAATGCTCTACATCAAACTATTTGTGATATTCATTCATACAACAATTCTACACAGGAAATGTCCTTTTTTCCCCTTTCTTTCACTCATCTTAATGTGTCGGAAACTAAAAGACTTCCTTTTTTTTCTGTAGCATAAAATGCAAAAAAGTGCATCAAGTATTGTAACAAGTAAGCAAGCAAGCGAGAGAGAGAGAGAGAGAGAGAAAGAGAGAGAAGAGAGAGAGAGAGAGAGAGAACAGTGAATGAGTTTCGAAAACGCTCTGTTGGCGTTTTTCGGACGTGAATCCCCGATGAATCTTATATAGAATAAGCTTCGTCACAGGATTTATGCGACGTAACTTTTGCACAGTAGTAAAAGACAAGCTCACTAAAAGATCATTTCTCCTCTGCCTGCCTTCCATAGCCATAAATCCATCTTCGGACTTTCCATCCTAATGAAAACAGGCCTTTGTGCCAAGCACATAAGCTTCCTGTCCAAGAATAGCAGGATTTGTACTCTTATATTGCTCTTTACATTATATAAAGATACCAGACCTTTTCACAGCATATAACTCAAATAGCATTACGTCACAGAATCTAAATCCACGGAGAGCAAAGGCTTTTTTAAAAGGGAAAAAAATTAACATTTTTCATCATTTCACTGTCTTCTTTGCAAAAAAAAATTTACTAGAATATATCACAATTTTTCACTACCATGTAACAATTCGTACACAACACTAAAATGATTATAATAATAGTTATTAATTATTAAAATGTATCACGATCTGAAGAAGCGGAGCTGTCGAAGCAAATCGCTTTAAGGTTATATTAGTGTTTACTTTTTTTGTTGATTAAAAGCTTCTTTTTACTTTTTGCAAATTAAAATCAGTTTTTATTAAATATTTTAATCGAATTGAAGACTTAAACATTAAAGAATAGCAACAAACAGTTGATTCTTCTCTTCTATTTTCATTTAAAAATAAAAAATTGCAAACCTATAACCTATAATTTGTTGCTTCTACACTGAGAAAAAAATGCTATTGAATGTATACACAACCTATATTCACATCACGTTCAAAAGTAGATGTCATAAACTTAATGCGAAATGTTGTTTCATTGTATAGCATCGCTATTGAATCAAAGAATTCATTTTTGAATTAAAAACAGTGCATAAAAAAAAACTACATTTCACATCAAGTTAAATAACATCTGCTTTTTGAACGTATGTAAATATGCGTGCTATAGATTCAATCCCAGTTTTTTTCTCAATGTAGGGTCCCTTTCTTCAGATCACGTCACATATTAGTAATTACTAGAAAATTTTAAGTGCGCGGAACGTGATATTCCATTTCCTTATAATATAAATTATAAAATTTTATCTTTTCAAATTTTAAATATTTTTTGATAAATTGCCATAATCAGAATCTGAAAAATTCACGTAATAAGATAATATTTCATTATTGTTCAATATTTTAAAAAAATTTTAAATAACTCTTCACACGAATTCACTTAATTACATACATGATAACATTCGTCGTAAAAGACAACAATTATTCTCATAACTAGAAAAATTCTTCGCCGAAATTAAATTATTTTGAAAAAAATTTTAATAAAATCTTCAAGAAAGAATTAAATAAATCTTCTGAAATTTGTATAAATCCATTGAAACAATTCAAATAATTTAGTAAAGTCTTTGCAAACATTTAATTCTCGTAAAAATAAATCTAAAAGTGATATCATTTTAATCTCAAAAATTTACTTATTTCTAATATGTCTGTTAAAATTATTTCAAAAAGTCAATTCTTTTCCAAATTTTTTTAGAAAATTTTTGTAAAACAATAAGTTATTTTCTTCAAAAATTAAAAATGCCACCAAATTGTTTAGCAAAAATTTTAATCGGTAAATTTTTTAATAAAATTGAACTAAAGGATTCAGTAAAATTTTTTATCTTATTTTTAATAAAATTTTTTCTGAAAAAAATTCCATTTATTTTTCAAACTTTTAATAAAATAAATTATTCACATATTATTAATTATATGAAGAAAAGAAATTAAAGATATCCATGACTTTGTTTTTTTTAATACTTTTTTGAGAGGAAATCCAATGGTAATTGAAATAAAGGGTAATTTAAGAAAAATATTTTAAACACTTTTTTGAATTTTTATTTTCCTAAAAAATAAGTAGATTTTAAAATGCATGTATACATTTTTTGAAGAATTTAAAGCATTTTTTTAAGAACAAGTTTTAAATTTTACTTCCAAAATATTTAAATATCAGTTAAGTTAAAAAAACCCAATTGGGCTAATTTATTACTTTTTATATGAAACATTTGTAAAAATTAATACAGACTCAAGTTTTTATTTAATTTTTACAAGATTTTTCATTTAGTTTTTATTCCAAGTGGTAAAATACCACTTTAGGGAACCATTTAAAATCATATACCAACCACTTTTTACTATCATTCCAAAAATCAAATTTATTTATTAATTCTTTTCAAAAATAGCGAAAGTTACTAATTTTTAATTTTCGGAAAGTACTAGTCCAGATCATTATTCAGAGAGACTGTAAATGTTACTAAATTTTAATATAAATATAGTAAAAATGAGGTTTTCAGTCAAACTTTATAATTTTTCAGAAATTAGATATTGATGAATGAAAATCCGATGTTTCGAAGTTTTATAATTTTGTCCTGTTACTGCACCAGAAAATAAATTACAGTCAGACAAATTGTAATTTTTATAAATTTTTGAAATAAGTAGTAGCAAATCAGTTTTAGTCAGACAAGACAATGTAATTTATTTTTTCTTTCTCCGTAAAAATTGGTTATACTAAATAACAAAGTTTTGAAGAAGATAAATAAAGACAAAATGATGACAAAAGAAAACAAGAACCACCCCAATAAATCTGTCTCCTTATTACACATGTGAGTAATTCAAGAATTGAATTTTAAAATCGAAACATCATTGAATTTCAGAATGCGAAAACTAAAAGAAGATTGTATTGATTGAAAGTCATTCGAAAATTCAATTTTGTTATCTTGATTTGACAGACAATCGTTTTATTCTCCATAATTGTTGACATTTATAAGGTTAATTTAAGTAAAAAAAAATCAATTTTTAAATAATATAGTTTTGCCTAATTTTATGGGGAGAAATATCAATTTTATACAATTTTATCACTAATTCACCCATTATAATCTTATGATAGAATCAACGTTAGTTTTTTCTAAAAGGGAAATTGGAATTAAACTTTAATCTATTCGTCTACGATACTCAATATTTTGAAAAAAAGTAATTAATAATTTCTAAATTATGCAGAGAGTCGATTTAAAGCGTTTTAAGAAGAGTATTACAAGTTATACTTCGGTAACATTTCAACCAATAGTAATTACACAATCCCACTCTAATTAATATTCATCATGAAATACATTTTCAACATTATTTTCATTTTTTATGTTGTTCAAAAAATACATTTATTAACTAGGAAAAAATTTAAATTTTTCAATAGAAATAAATAACTTTTTTTTTTAAATTTAAATTTGAATCTTTTCTGCAGTTTTTTCTATTTTTAAATAAATTTTTTTTTAAAATTAAAGTTAATAAATGTTCAGAATTAAAATTATAATTTTAATTTTAACTAATTACAAACATTACTTAGTTATAATTTTTAATGGGAATTAGTATAATAATATATTTTCATTGGAAGTCATTTTTAAATTTCAGAAAATGATATTTTTTTATTAAACCTCTTAACAGTGTTATCAAAATACAGTGGTGCCGCAAGTATTCTAAATTTTTTTTTTTTATTTTCTTAAACATTTATATTTTTTCATAATTGTATGTTTTTGGGTTGCTGAATTCAATTTAAAAATTCAAAATGGCGGCATTAAAATGGCTTGCCCACGAAAAATTTAAAAAGATTTTTATTTTATGGAAATGGAATTTTATAATACTACTTCTCAAGAATTAAAGAAGAACTAGATTTTTTACCAGAGACCCATCTATAAAAATTGTTGTGTTGACAATTGTTTAAGCAATTTTTTTTTGGTAATTTTACTTGTTAATATAAGAAATTTTTATTACGTGGACTTTTTAAAAAACGTTGTAGTTATTCTTTCTATAGTGTAATATTACATTTCCTTTAAAACGTTTAGGTTGTTCATGATTTTACATACATATTTGACTAAATGAAAAAATTTTCACAATCCACCATAACTTCTTTAAAAAAATAATTATAAAGTGAATTTTGTAAAAAATAGGGTTTGAAATTGTTTAAAAAACTACCACTTTTTCAGGACATTTATTTCGTAAAATTAAAAAAAATATTTGACTGAGTTTAGAAAAAATTCCGAAAAATATCAATTTTTTGTCGTATTTAATTTAATATGACAGGAAAGTTCTGGACAGTGATGGGTCCAGTTTAGACGTTTTATGATTATTTTCTTAAAAAACATGCGCTAGTGGAGCTTCTACAAATAAAATATATGGTAATTACGGAAAATGGGTCAGTTATCATTTTGAGACACAAAATTTTTCTTGAAGATTGTTTGTATTATTACAATCCGGAGATATTGTTTACTTTTGTTCGAATTTGATAAAATAAAAATTGTTATTTTTGAACAAACAATAGTTTAATTAAACTTATAAAATAAATAAAAAAATATTTTTCATTGTAGAATATTTCTAAAATAAGTGTTTTATTTGGCATTTTATTAGTAATAGAAAATAAATGAATAGAAAAATAATATTTAAAAAATTCATGAATATTTGTGGTGTGTATAAACTTTTAAATTAATTTTGGAAATTTAAAAAATTTATTTGCAAACATAATTATTAATTATTATTATTATTATTTATTATAACATATAAAGTTAAATGTTATCAGAAAAAAAAGATATAAATTAGTCTAACAATCTATTTCAAAAATTGATTTCTCCGTTATAAAGAAATCTAATACTGTGGATATAAATTAAAAATAATTTTAAATTAAGATAGTTTAAAATATTATTCTTCCTTTTTCCATTAAAAACTAATACAAAACATGTATAAAATCCTATTTCAGAATATTTTTATAATTGAAAATCCCATTAAAAAATTTTTTTTATTTATTTATATTTGTTGCTTACAAATTAACATATTTTTCAATTTTACCTGTTGTACAAATTATTAGTATCTACCGATTGTACAACATAACAATCTTTCAAAAAAAATTTGTGTCCAAAATAAATACCTGTACACCACGAAAATGAACCTCATATATACGCCCATTTTTTGAATATTTAGGAATAAAAAATTTTGTACTTTTTTTACTTGATATATACAGTTAATATCTTTATAAAGGCATTATAACTGCATGCTCCTTTCCTTTTTTCCAATGAACGTCTTTGAAAAAAAGACGATTTTCGGTGTTCATTGATATGTCAGCTGAGAAAAATTAAATAAAAACAAAAGTACTCTTTAAATTTAGTATGGAAATTTTTGTATGAAAATTGCAACAGAAAAAAATTGGGGTATAACATAATGAGAAAACTCAAAATATCTTTGTCTATGAAATCCTTCAGAAACAAATTAGCCTGAAGTGGCAGATTTTTTTTCAAGATGATGTATGAATGTAATGTCAATTTATAAGATAAATTCAAAATGGGTTTTTGGATCAAATTTGGCCCGACAACTTTTTTAAAAATAATTGATCCAATTGTGCCTTAAAACTTGTAACTTCGTGGGTTTTCAGGGTCGTTAATTATGAATTTAACCTCGAAAACCCACAAGTAAAAAGTTGCAGGACATTTGCAACAATTTTTTTAAAAAAAGTCCTCTATTTAGGATCCGTTATTTTGAATTTTGGAAAACTAACACGATATTCGGAATCAGCAACAGCAAAAACCTTGAACTAACAAGTTTGAAGACAATTTGATAAACTTTTAAAAAAGGTGTCCGCCATATTTGATCCGCCATTTTTAATTTTGAAAAAATAACAACGGATTTGTAATAAACGACCAAAAAACTAAAAAATGCACAACCTGTTATTGCTTAAATCAATATAATTTAACAATCAACAAAAATTTTATAATTGGACTCGAGAGATCTCTTCAAAATTCACTGTTGAGAGTTTAAAAAAGTTTGAAAATCCATTAAGATTTGTGACCTGTAAACTATTTTGAATCCCGTTTTTTTATTTTGCCCCACTGTACGAAGTAACAGTTTTAGAGGATAGGAGACTAATTAGTCGATGACTTCTAGAGGTTTGCTCTAATTGACTTCAAATTTTAGGACAATATTTTTGAGATGTTCTATACATCGTTAATTATATTTCTTTAATTAAAAACGTTTAATTTAGTGCATTGAAATAGATTTATTTTATCAGTTGATAATTGGCAAATTATGTGTGAGAGGAACGACGTTGAAGTCCACAACCTTTATCAATGAAAAAAATTATTCACTTAATAAATTAAAAGAAATAAAGCAGCAATATTGCCATAAAAATATTTAGAAAAAATAGATTATGATGTTTATGATATGATAATAATTGTTATATAAATAAATATTTAATTGAAAATAATTTTGGAATAAATTAAACAAATTTTTCTCGTTGATCAACGTTGTGGACTTCAACTTCGTTGAGAGGAAACTCTTCTAAGTGAAGACTATTATTCTTGGTACCACATAGGGTTATTTGGAGTTAATGTAAACAAGGGGTAAATGTAAGCAGTAGATGTTTCAGCTAAATTTACAAATTTAAAAATAAGTACTACGTCAATATTTTTACCTTAGCTCACCTACAAGATGTTCTATCTTTAAATGCAAAAAAAATTAAAAATAAAAATTTTACTGTTTCAGTATTTTGTCCTCGCAATTGCATAAAAATAAATTAAAAAAAAAAACTAAAATTTTTCATTCTTCCTTAATAACACCTTAACAAAAGTTGACTTTTATTTTTGATTTTCGTCAATTTAGTTAATAAATAATAAAGTGTTTTAGATTTACCCCGAGAATTCGAAAACTCATGGTAAATGTAAACAGAACTTCAACTACATTTAAACAAAAAATAATTGAATAAATTATTGGATCTGCCATTTTGAAATTTAAAAATTCGATTTTAGATTCTTATTCAGCAACCTTGAAAACTTTTTTTTACCAAGTTAAATGAAAATCTATTAAAATTTGTTCAAGTTGTTCAAGTTTTACATTACTAATTTTGTAATGGTTGATTGTTTATTTATATGATAAATCATCAGTCAACTGGTTGATTTTTATATACATCTACGAAGAACATTTTTCCCAGTTTTTCCATCCCTTAAGGGATTCCAGTTCAAAATCTCAAAATATCAATTTTTTTTTGTTTTTATTTTCGGATTTTCTTATAGTGTCAAGAATACTCTCCTAAAATATTATTGCAAAATTCAAAGTGAAACAAAAGTTATAAATTTTTATTCTTCGTCATGTCAAAGATGTTTTTGTATGCGGATAAGCAATCGAATAATTTAAATGTTTTCTCATTTACATTTTTTAAAGAAGGCAAACAAAAATATATTTGGTGTTGCTAATCACAAATTAAATATCAAATTTTTCAAAATTCAAAATGGCGGTTTCCAATATGGCGGAAAAGAAAATTTTTTTATTTTAATTTCTTTTCGTCCAGCATATTGCATCCGCCATTTTTAATTTTGAAAAAATTATCATATTCGTAATCAGCGACCCCAACCCCCCCCCGAAATGATTTTCAAGCAAATCCAATGATTTAAAAAGAAAAATGTCCGCCATATTGAATCCGCCATTTTGAATTTTAATAATCTGATTCCATATTCGTAATTGAGGGGCCGGATGTATCAACTGCCGCTAACGCGCCATTGTAAAAGACTATACAAGGTATAGTCCTTTACGATGGCGCGTAGCGGCAGTTGATACATCCGGCCCCTCAATTAGCGACCTCAAAAACCTCCCAAGTAACGATTTTTTAAGCAAATCCGATGATTTAAAAAAAAATGTCGAAACTTATGAACAAAAACTTTAAAAGCGTTTTTCTCAAAATGTCTTTTTTTGATCTGGTAAAACTGATATCTCGAGTTCTTCTGAAGCGATTTTAAAAAAATCAAACGACTTTTGATTCAGCGTCATCATGCCTATAAGTGGAACCTAAAAAACTGGAAAATTTCCAACTCCCCTTTTTTTATAACAGAAATTCTAAATAAAAACACCTTTTTTTGCATATTTTGAGGAAAAAAGTACTCTAAAAAAGGGGGAAGGAAAATTTCCAACTCCCCTTTTTTTATAACAGAAATTCTGAATAAAAACACCCTTTTTTTGCATATATTGAGGAAAAAGTACTCTAAAAAAAGGGGGAAGGAAAATTCCATTTTTTTGAGGTTCAACACCTAAAGAAAGATCTGACGAAGAGAATGTCACTTCGTTTTTTGGTTTTATCTGTTTTAGAAAGTTTGGAATCTATCTTACTACCGAAAATGGGGATTTTCGAAAATGGCTTATATCGCCGCCATTTTGAAATAAAAATAAAAAAATTTTTTTTTTAAATTCTTAAATAAATAATTTATTACATGAAAAAGAAATTTTTTAAATAAATATCATAGTTATTTTAATAATATAGGGGAGAGTGGGGCAAACCGGACCGGTGGGTAAACCGGACCCCCCTCAATATTTGCGAAATTGTCAAAAGTGCTATTTAGAAATTTGAAACAACCATGTGTAGTATACTTTATTTTTTCAATTTGCAATTTTTTACTTTTGTTTGTGCAACGCTGGGAGCAAAAGTTTTTTTTTAGTTTTTTTCTACACTTTGACGAATTTTTTCTTAAGAAAATTCTGAGGAAATCGTGAAATATTTCCAAATATTAGGTCTTGGGTTTTGAAGGTACACACCTCAGGAATATTTACTACCAAAAACTTTGATGAATTTGCAAAGCGTTTCTTTTTGACAAAATTTCTCAAAATGGGCCTTTGGGGCAAACCGGACCTTTTTCGGTGGGGCAAACTGGCCATAGGATATTTCCATTGAATTAAAGTTTCATAAAAATTATTTTTAAATAAAATGTTTCTTTCATTAAAATATTTACTTATAATAAAAAATAATTGTCTTCCAATAAGAATTGGACACTTTGATATTGTTTTCTCTGATAATGACAAACATTTTTATTCATTTATTAAAAAAAATATTTATTTAATTAAAATTCAATCCCGAATTATTATTTTCATTACTACAACCATTGTTTACATGATTCTTTATGTTTGTTACTATTTTAGATTATGTAAATGCAATATTACAAATAAAAAACCAAACGGTCCGGTTTTACCCCAGGGGGTGGGGCAAACGGGACCGTTTGCAAAATTTTTTAAAGTTAACACAGCAACTAATCAATAATAGATGAAGTATAGGTGTCTCTGGGAAAAAGTTCCGCAATTAAATTATCATTCAAACAAGCCATCAAAAAATGAAATCGGTTGATTCGTTTAGTCACAAGAGTCAAAAAACCGTAAGGGGGTCCGGTTTTGCCCCACTCTCCCCTATTCTAAAAAAGGCTTCTTTTTGCCTGTTTTAAACTGGAATGTCCCCTTAAAACAGTTACTTGAAATAACATGTTTTCTTAAACCTCGCTAAACTACAGTGGTGTTTAGATTTAACCCCGAATTTTAGGAAAATTTAAAAATCTCGGGGTAAATGTAAGCAGTCAGTTTTAGGCGATTCAGGTGCATCAATATTTTTTTATACTTCATAAAATTTTTCTAAAGAAGTAAAGTAACAAGTTCATGCAAAAAAAAATCTGTCCATTTTACGTTTTAACAAAGAAACTAATGTTTTTGGTGAAAAATAGATAGTCCGTTTACATTTACCCCAAATGACCCTATAACAGAAAAATTTGCATTCAATTTGGAGGAATCCTCTTTAAATCAAAACTCCATTTTTAAGGGTATACTAATGAAATAGTGTGATTCGCTTACTGTTACTAATTTAATTAGTAAATGAATCCGCAGTAGTACATTAGTAGAAAACTACTAATTCAGATGTACATACTGCGAAGAGGCTAAAATATGTCAAACTGGGTCAATTTCTGCATCGGTTTTATGTCGATCGTATTATGCTTAGAGAGGGGGCTATCGTATAAGGATACAAATTTAAAATACACGTCTCTCATAAAAAGTAGGTTGAGCATAAATGTTCTGAATACTAAATAAGATGGGCCGGAATTCTTCATGAGCTCATTTCGTGTCACTTATTCGAGTACAGCTTAAGGTCAATGCCAATACACAGTGCTGTGTATAAAGAGGGACATTGGCGTGCGAACTGATCATGAAAGAGTGAGAGAGAGAGAGATGCGATGGAGCTGATTAACGCCTTCTTGTTCACTCTCCATCCACCCACCCAGTCTGTCTTTCGATTTAGCGCGATAAGGAGTTTATGAAGCGGCCCAACGAGAATAATAGATTAGCGAATGGCCGGCGACGATAGGCGAGGGAGGAAGGAGACGCGCGAGAGGTAAGCCAGTAAACAATGATGGGTAGCCTTTCGCGTACAGTATAAGTGCTGCACAGCGACTAACATGGGAGCTCATTAGGGCCTCTGCCTATACTTGATTGCATTTTAATATGGCATAGCCCTGCACAAGCGGAGGATTGGAAGGACGCAAAGATCCTGCATCTTTCTTTTCACCTCCTTATCTTCTTTTATATAGTTCCCTTGACACCTCGGCTATTTACCTCCCACTACTTCTTTTGAAAATTGACAGACCGTGTGAAGGTGGGACGAAAACTTGTTTCATTACAATCAACTGGCAATTCTAATGGCGTCAATGGATGGTTATAATTTTAAAAAAGACTCAAAGTACGCAGTACCCCTTTGTTTTTTCAAGGAACAAATATTAGAATATCCTATTTTCCCAAATCCATTCTACCCAGTGATCATAATTACAAATAACATTTTTACCGAATTGACAAGACTCCAAAAATAAATAAACTTTATTAGGTAAATCACGCTCACTGGCGAGTGGCGAAATGAAGCTATGAACTCCGTCCTAAAGTAGAAACATGGGTACTGTGAATGGTACTTAATATTCAACTTATGTTAACGAACTTTTCGTTTAGTTTCATGAATTCAACACAGAATCAGAGTCTGTAAAGTATTTTTAGAGGTGTCAATAAAAAACACTCTTTGGATTTTGTAGTTTTTTCAATCATTATTTTTGAGTCTTAATTTATTTGACATAGTATTTTTTTTCGATATCCCCTTTTTGAAGTACATGTTAAGTTTTTGTTTTTATTTCAAAAAGATTTAATAAAATTTTTTCTAAAATGTAAGGAGTACATTCGGGGTAAATTCGCTCACGTGATGTCGGGGCTATTTAATAATTAGAAAAAAATAAGTTTTACGTATTAAATTTTAACAATAATAAAATTTATAACTTGCTAAAACCAAAATTATATCTACATTTTACTTTCCCTTAATAAAATATAACATTATTTATATCCATAGTTTAATTCATGAAATCTATATTTCAAGACCTCTACGGAATAACGATTTAACATAAGTGAGCGGATTTACTCTGGAAAATTCTGATTTTGAAATTTGGTATATGTTAAATTAAATATTTCCTTGAGGTAAAACTAAAAAAATTCTTTTTTATTTTTTTAGTAGTATCATAAGCTTTTAAAGGCTATAAATTAACTTAGATTTAGAGAATAATTTTCTATATTTTTACCGATCTGAAAAAAAGTGAGCGGGTTTACGCCAGTCTCTCATAAGTATTCATTTTTTTAGTATATAATTCATAAAATGTTTTAATTTAAATAAAAATTTTGACTCGACTTGAAAAATTGTTTAGCATAATGTAAATTTCTTATTAAAAAAAAAATTCCTGTATAAAATGTTGAAGGAACACCTGGCAGGTGCTGAAACTTTCGTTGGTCAGAATGACGACTGGACCACGATGGAAATTTTTATTTAAAAAGAAAGATTCATGTGGAATAGATGATGAAAAAATCCTAGCGGAAAAATGTATGTTCTAGTGATACGTATGATTTTTTAAAATATTTGAAAATATTATACGAAAAAATATTCTGTGTTGAATTTTGTTCGAAAATAAAAAACAAAAATTCAGAATTTGAGAAAATATGCATTAATAATCGTTGTAGTATTCCGGTAATCTATTAGCAGTTTGAAGTTAGTTATTTTTCGTTTGCTTTTTTTATTTCTAATTTTTTGAAATTTTTTCTGTTTAATGTTTTATTAAAAATATTAAGAAATTAAAATTAAATGCTTTGAAAAATAAAAAATACTGAACATTCATTAATCCAAATTGTTTACAATTTAAAATGTTTCTTTCATAATTTTGAAGTATCTAAAGTAACTGGATTTATACCTCTAAAGAAATTTATAAAAATTTTTCAAATAATTAAATTTCTTGCGGAAAATGTAATTAAAATCCTTAAAAAAATTTCGAAGCATTTAATTTAATTTTTTTATAAAGAATTTTATTAAAATTTTTCAAAATATTAACATTTTTGCAAACAATATTATTAAAAAAATTTTAAATAATTGAATTACACTAAATTATTTTTCATATAACTTTATGAAACTTCAAATTATTAAAAAATTTTGCAATTAATTACTTTTAAAAAGTTGAATTTAAATTCATAAAATATTTATTTAATATTTTTAATTATTTAAAATTGTTTTAGTTTTAAGATTCTCTTAAATTTAAGTAAAAAATTTTATTTTTTTTTAAATTTAAGTCAAAATTTTAGATATATTCTGAATTTCAGAATACTATATAAAGTAGTGAATATTGATAGACAAAAGTGAGCTGATTTAAATAATTAAACATTTTAACTAGCTCAAGTTAAGAGAGTAAATTAAATTAAATTTAGTTATGAAGTTAAAAATAAGGTATTTTGAATGCAAAAATTAAACAATGAAAAAGAATTAATTACAAAGTTTGCGTAAACCAGAAAATTAAGTTTTAAAAAGGTGGGTAATTTATTAAAAAGTAGAAAATTAATAGACGAAATTGAAAAATTATTAAACAATAAACACTATTAATTAAGAAAGAAAACGTTAGTGCTCATATAGAGTAGGAAAAGTTTTGTCAGTCGAAACCTATGAGGGCGAAAGAGACACTCTACGTTTCGCATACTTTCCTTTTATTTGGTTGACATTCTTAAAAAGGAAAAATGCTACAGATCCTCTAAAACTGAAAACTAAACTGCAGATCACAATTTTTTTATCAAAATGATTTTTTATTTATCAAATTTATTTTTCTAAATTGTTTAAACAATTTATTGTTATTATTTTTTTCATACACTGTAGTTAGAGCTAGAAATTACTAGTTTTTTCTGTATTATACAATTTTTTAGAACATAACTTACTGTTCTTAGAATTAGAAATTTGTAGAACATCAACTTGAATGTTTTAGTTACAAAAAAATTGTACAATTTTGTAGAAAAAACAAGAAATCCCTAGCCCTAAGTACAGTTTATGAAAAAAATAAAAATAATTGATTGTTTAAGGAATGTTTAATTAATTATTTATCATTAGTAGATGTTTTACTCATGATAAATTTCATCTTATTGTGAGTATTGTAGAAAAACATTGATCCTAATTGAATAAGAAAAAGTTATATGCTTTTTTTGAAAAAGTGTCAAAATATTTTAGAGTTACTTTTAAAAAGTTTTGGAAAATGCTTTTGGTCACATATTCTTCAAATAACAAATAACATATGCAGAAAGTTTCATTGAAATTCATGAGATCATTTAATATTCTTCAGATCCCTACCCGTCGAATTGCTCATAAGAAATAAATACAAGAAAGTAAAAACTGAATAGATAGTAATAACAAAAAGTAAGAATCAGAAAACAGTAAATAAATACTAAAAATGAAGATTAGAGAATAGAAACTAGAAATTAAAATAAAAGCAAAAAAGGAAGAACGAAAATATCGCAGAAAGTACAAGAAAGTAGAAAACTGAGAAAATGTCAAAAGATAAGTAATTCGTTCTCAGACAGAATCCAAAAGCCCCACGAAAAAAGAACTCTCTCAACTTTTTTTTCCCATTTGAAGCCTGTCTATATATAGGTAACCTAAACTTGTAATTTTACCGAGATAAGAGTACAACACACAGAAGCAATATAGTGGATTGCGTGCAAAATCCTTTGACTCTGAAAATTGCCAGTGAATATCCCGATGCGCACGGCTTTATAATGATTGCTCGGGATCAGAAAGAGGCAATAAAAGTATGGTGGGCGAGGGCGGAAGGGAAATGTAGCATGCAGGCGTACATTTCTTGTCGCCTCCATTCATGTGTCATCAGTCACGCAGGTAATGAGTGTCGGAAATACATCAGGGGGCTTCTTCAAGTCAAGCGTCGTTCTGAGACCCGCAGGGTCCTCCATACACACAGGGGCGCATCTTCGCGCAATGTGTCAACGAACCTGGCTGAAACATTCGTCATACCTATTATGCCACGCCAACTTATCTGGCAAAGTACCTTATTTGCGCGTTACACACGTCTCTCTTCCACTCCTCGATACATAATATTTTCTTCGTCGCGTCACGTCGTCCATTCCTAAATTTATTATTGCAAAGAAAGAGAGAGCGCGAGCGACTCGCGAAATGGGCAGTTAAATATATTATTAATATCTGGCGAATGCTTGATAATTCAAACCGAAGTCTTCTTCGGCCTTTTGCTCATTTAATGGTGAGATTTATCTGTAAAAAAAAGTCGTATACTCCCGACGTTGGAGAATGATCGTGTTTTCGCTATGGCTGGAAGCGGATTATAAGGTAACACCATCGAGAGAGACAAGACGTTTCAAACGATGTTGCAATCGCTCCTAGGAATTATGATAATATCCCATCGCATTAAGGTTTGAAATTAAGTATATGTATATGCGGCAAATATGTTGGATAACACACTTCAGGAAGAAAGGTCTTTAATTCATCAAGTTTTATCGTATACCTGAACAGCAGGCATCTTTTTTTTCACCCTACCTCCCCGAAAAAAAATAAATTTCCCTCCTTATGATTACACCTTAGAAAATGATGTCCGGTCAAGTGGATCGAAGATAACGTCAAAAAGCAGAAAACTTCTATAAGCACTGGTACTTTACTTCTGCGAGAATCCTCAATTCTCTTGGGGCGAGAGAACGACACTTGAAATGTACTTTCAAATCTAATTTACCTCTGGCATAATTGGGACATAATAAATGTCCACTCTGATAAAGTACCTGGTAACAATCTTCATCGATGAAAACATATTGTGTGACCAATTTATGTTTCACTCTCATCAAATTATCGTCTCGTACAATTCTTTTTTTTTTTTTTTGGCAAATTTTCAACTTAATGATTACAATGTTTATTAATTTTAGGCACGAGATCAAAATAGATAAATATAGAGGCAATCGGGGGTTAAAAAAAAGAGACAAAACATTCATCACTTAAAAAAACTGGTTTTTGTTGCTTACATTGCTTTAAAAGGATAGGTTGCGTGGTACCTGAATCAACTGACTGACATACCTTGTAATTAACTCTCCTTCAAATGAATCAAAAACTTCACAAAACATTATCATGACATGGCCATTAATGTCGAAAAAAACAACGAAAAAAAGACTTTTATTCTACACTAGTTATGTTAAAGCCTGCATTCATAATTGATCGTAATAACGAAAAATCGCAAATTCTTTTAAAAGGACATGAATCGCATTTAATACAAACATGTAATTGTGATTATGCTCACGCGATATCATTAAATGGGCAGTTGGGGGAGAAAAATGTTCAATACCCTACAATTTATCACACATCAAAGGTCTGCCTTTATGTATATAAGGTAAAATATATTAGAATATACACAACTTTGGTAGTATAATGTAAAACTTATTTAAAGAAATATACTTGAAACATCCCAACTTTTCCCAAGGCAAATGAAAAAAAAGTTGAAACTTAAAAAAGAAAAATTCCTTAGTTACATGCTTCTTTATCAAATACCATTCTAAAAATATAAGAATTTCTACCAATCACCTCTCCATACGCGAGGGTTTTTCTTTGTTTAAACTTGATTGCCAGTGATCAGCAAACACGTAGAAACCATGAAACATAATGAAAGAACCTAACAAGCACTGATTGTACTTGCTACATGGAATTCCATCTTTCAGAATGATAGGGAGGGGGTGAAACACATTTTTCAAACCAACCCGAAGACTATTTCTGGCAAACATGTTTTTTTCATCTCTCTTGTTCAGGAAAAAAAGAACATGGAATTTAAAAAAAAAGAAACTACTCTTGTGTTTCATATTGTAAATATATATCTACAATTTACCAATCTGAATATCATTAGAGGATGTTGATCAACTGAGTGAGAACTCAATTCAGATTTTGGATTAACTAATCAGAGAGCAAACAGACAAACTAAATCCACTTGGGACACGTACACAAAGTACCTGCTGTTTGTAGTATTCACGAATAATCGATAAATGTCAGCAACTGTTGGACACAATTCTCTAGATCATGTAATATAGATATGAGCAGAGTAAATTAATATCGAAAATCTTATGAAGACTTAAGCAGTGAATTAATTATTAATTTCAAAAAACTGTTTTTTCAATAATTGAAAATTAATTAGATTTAATTGGAAATTTAGAATAATTAACAAGTGAAAAAAGGTAAGGAAAAATAATTTTGTTGCATTTAGTCCTTCGAAAATACAGACCAACAAATAAATTTTTACAATTGTCATGAAACTAATATTTAGCAACTGTTGGTAATCAAAAAGTATTTAATATCGTAGTTACTAAAAACTCATTACTCAATAGACAGTATTATTGAATTGCAAATATTTGTTGCTAGCCAACTAATATTTAACACCAGTTGCCAAAAATTATTCCCAAACAAGCTTTGATAGTAAACAATTTTGTATACTTGTCATAAAACTAATATTTAGCAACTGTTACTTTTAATAGTTGCAATGAATGTTAAAGAAAAAAAGTTTTTTCTTTGAATGAATGAACATTATTGAACATTAATATTTAAAAATGTTATAAACAATTTCTAAACAAATTAGGAATGGACATTAACTGAAGATGAAAAATAGTATTTTTTCCACTGACATTTTTACTCTTTTCTTAATTAATCTTTCAGATAAAAATTATTGTCTGCAATTATTTAACAACTTTATAAACAAATTTCAAATTAACAACAGTAAGGATATTAAGATTTCGTTTTTTCTTTCACTATTTATTTTTTATAAGAATAATGAATCTTGAAATTTTAATTTACCTATTAATATTGTTTAATAAGATTATAAACAATTATTGTAAACAAAGTACATACTAACAACAATTGAATATAAAAAAATCGTTTTTCTTCTAATACCCTTTTTTCTATGCGGTTACATATCTTGAAACTTAAATTTAATTCTTAATATTTTTCAAAAAAGTTATAAACAATACTGGTAAACAAATTATTTATTAACAATAACTAAAGGTAAAAATATTTTTATTTATTGAGAACTATTATGTTACATCCAGAAATTTGCATTTTATGTAGCAACGATAAAATAAATGAACAATAAATATCCCAAACATTTTGTTGGGGTTTTTAAAATGTTTATTAGCCTTGGGAAATGAATTGTTTATAAACTTTGTTGAAAAATATTAAGAATTTTTAAGTTTCAAGATATATGAACCGTATAGAAAAAAAATATTGGAGAAAAAACAAAATCTTTGCATCATTACTTGTTAATTTGAAATTGTTTATAAAATTTTTAAATATTTGTGGTCAATTATTTTCAGCTTAAAGATTTATTAAGAAAACAGTAAAAAAAGTTGGTCGAAAAAACACTATTTTTCATAATTAATTATTGTCAATTCTTATTAAGAATAAATAAAAACTTGTTTATAAACATTTTTATAAAATGTTATAAACTTGTTATTTATTTATAAACTTGTTTATAACATTTTTAAATAATAATGTTAAACAATTTTTATCATTAACATTCAATGCATCTTTATTTTACACATTTTTTTCAATATTTGTGTCTTATAAGAAAACAAGTTGTTTACAAAAGTTGTTTAAAAAATATTGTTAAATTAGTCATAGTGATAACATTTTTATCTTTGATGATAGTTTTGTACTTATTTTATTAATTTGTGATGAGAAAATGTGTCTGTAATTTGTTTTTTTTTTTTTTTGACTATTCAAAATTGTAGAAATTTTTTGCACTTTTACTGAAGCAATTTCCATTTAAAAATATAGTTTTAATGAAAAAAAAACCTAAAAATTTTGTGTTTTTTTAGTGCAACCAAACAATTTTTTATCCTTAAGTCAAAAGTTAAATTTGCAGATTTTATTTGCAGATTTTATTTGCAGATAAAATACATTGAATAAATTATTTGTGATACGCTTTAGAGAAAGATATCTTAAAAACAAATCGCTTTAAGGTTATGTTTGATTTATTTTTACTTCAATTAAGAGTTTCTGTTTAATTTTTTTAAAACAAAAATCAATTTTCATTTAATATTTTAGTTGTAATGAAGATTGTAAGATTGTAATTGCTGGTTGTCGAAAAAGAGGTTATGTTTTTCTGTGAGTTGCGCAGTAAGCATATTTAAAAATCGCAAAAATAGTAACATTTTTTAATAGTTATAAAAAATTGTATAACACAACACTACAATTTTATCGATATTCATTTACAATATTACTGTATTATATGTGAAAAAAAAATTACCGCCAAGTTTGTAACTTTTTAAACTACTAATTGTACTCGCAGTATTACTTTAAAAAACAATGCTCTCAAAATTTTTTTTACCCAAATTTGACAAAACTACGTCATTATAAACAATAAAAATAACCTGAAGCATTTAGTGCTGCCGAATAATGTACAAGAATTTCTCCAGGGTGGTCACTTTGGGGCCCTCTAACCTATTAATTTAAAAAATAAAAAAATAAATTAAAAAAAGGATTTTGAAAAAAGTGTTTAGAGATTTAAAAAAATTAAAACACCCTTAAACACGTTCTTTGGGTCCTTACCCCCACTTTTCTCAAAATCTTGACGTGCTAAGCAATTTTTGAACCCGGGATCGTATTCAGCGAAGAAAAATACATAGAAAATCACTCCAATATCAGAAATAAATAAACATACAGGTATGTGTAATTATAACAACGACTTTTGATTTATGAATTTTTAATGAGAGTTACTCAGAAACAGTTTAATAAAAATTGTTGTACTTAAATTTTTTCTCTTGTATATAATCAAATTTAATTTCATCCGCTTTCTTTTAATTTGTCTAATTATCAAAAAAATTACATATTAGCTTCAAAAATTACCCTAAGAAAACTAATTATATATATTGAACTACAAAGAAGAAAATTATACCTAATCACCCTTCCCCCTTTCTTTAAAATAAATACAAAATTGTGATATATAAATAACACCATTAATGAAATTGTACAATAAACACGAAGAGATCTGCTCTGAATAAAATGAAGACTTTGAAATTGCATGCAATTAGAATTAACCTTTTCGCATTTGAACGTTGAGGAGAGGAGAGAAAAAGGTAAAAAAAATGGAAAGATCTCTGTGTATAAGTGTAAGTTTCTTCGCGAGGATATTATTCAAAGATGCACGAGCTTCATTCGTGACTACCAAAGAGAGGAGAGACTGCTTGAATATGAAGACAGCGTGTACACTGACTTTGCGTGATCGTCCTGATGAGGACATTATGATTATCATATTCGAAATACTATGATTACTTACAACTCGTGGTACTTATCATTAGTTGTCAGAATGTTATAACTAGACTGGTTTATGATTAATATTAAAAAATCCGACAATTTTTTTTTATTACATTCTTATAACACGTTCTTGAATTGTAAAAAAAGTTAGAATCGTCATAATTTAAAAGAAAATAATATCGTCTACGACAGGAAACATTCATAACTATATGATAATTTTTTTTTCTCTTTTTTGAATGAATGAATTTCTTTATCTGTCGCTTCTAGTGGAATTTTAATTGGATACCATAAAGGTTTTATTTCTAATTTTCTTTTTCTTTTGCTTATTTTGCTAATAATAGCACATCTTTTGGATTTTCACTTAAAATCCAAAGTAAATGCAATTTTTTTCGACAAACAGCAAACAGAGCCCGCATTTTGAGATCAGATTTAAAAAATTCAAAATGTCGACCATAAAATTTAAAACATTGATTATGAATCTGATATTGGTTTTTTAAAATTTTAAATAAGGAAGCCAATTTTGGCAGATAGTTTTAAAATTGAAGCTATTTGATCAAAATTTGATGTTCGTTTTTCAAATTCTAAAATGGCTGATTTAATAAAGCGACAAAATTTTTTTAAAGTTACCGGGTTTGTTTAAAATGCTTACCCGGAGGTTTTTGGAAGCAAGAAAGCAACATTTAATGTCAGAATGAAGAAATTAAAAATCGTTAATTCAAACATTTTCGAGTAAACATATTTTTAGGCAAGTCCATCAATTTAAAAAAAATTTTTTGTTACTGATACAAATAAAACCAACCAAATCAACTAAATTCATTAACTAGAATAAAATGTTTCTAAATTATTTTATAAAAATATTCCAAATTTCGGCCATCTTAATATTCAAGAATTTTTGACAGAATATTTAAAAAAAGGATTTAGAAATATTTATAAAGCACATTTTGCAAAAATGTGAACGAAGCATGGTTGCTACAGGGAAAATCTGGAAATTTTATGAAACATTAGAAAAATAACAAATTTTTAAAATTCATAAGAAAATTTTGAATATTCTTGTTCAGCAACCATTAAAAGTATTAAAAAAATTATCTTCTTTAATTTCTTATATTTGCCTTATAAATTTTCAAATCACCAGGAATTTTAACACAAAACATTAAATTTTTTTCTGTTTCTTGAAATATTTGAAGTTTAAAAAATATGAGATTAATTTACATTAAATAGTAATTAAATTATTGAAAATCATTTCATTCATAAATTTACTTAAAAGTTGCTAAAATTATTGAATTTTAGAAGAGTGGCTTTTACAATTTTTATTAACAGTTGAATTTTTAAAAAGTTTCAAATTGCAATTTTACAAAATTTGAATATTAAGTAATTTTAATTCAAAATTCGGAAAATAGTTATATTCTGAAAATTTTTTAATTTTTTTTGGTAATAGTTAGGAGATATTTAAATATCTCCTTCTCATTCCTAAAATGTTTTTTTCGAAGTTCGCAAATTAATCTTTAAATAATATCGATGATATAATTAATAAATTTTCGATCCATTTAAAAGGATTATCAATTTATTTTAAACCGAAAAAGGTTTTAATCTTAAAAATAATATTTTTACTATAAATTTTAATTGTAATATTTGAATAAAATATTCCTACTTGAATCTAATTCTAATATTCCAATAGAATATTTCAATATTGATCCAAAGAAATATTCTAAACATCACACATTTCATTAATAATAAAATATTAATTGAATATTCTTGAGGAATTTTCACAATGTTTGAAAGGTATTTTCTACAATTGGGTTATATTTAAAAGAAAAGTTTTCAAATAATTCAAATTTTGTAATAAAATTAAACTGTGAAAATTATCACTTCACAATTATTATAAATGAATTTTCTTTTCTTTTTTGCATAATTGAATTTTCAAACAAAATTTTTAAAAATTATTAAAAATAATTTATTTTAAAAATAATTTTAGTTAAATATTCTAAAAAATAATCGAATTAAAAATTTGAAAATAACTTTGTAGAAGTTACAGCAGTTATATTTTTTAATTTAAAAAGGTACGGGAAATGAAATGTTAAAAAATTTTAATTTCTTCTACTGAAAAATAATGTTTAATTAAAAATAATTATTAATATTTTAAATAATTTTACAATCAACAGCAGGTGATTGTTAGATCTCCAAAGCTGAGTTTTCGATTACTTTTCTTTTAATATATTGAAAAAATTCAGATGATATTTTGTGAGAAAATCTATTTTATATTTTAGATGAAAAATTATCGAAAAATTAACATTAGAAATCTAACAGTGACCTGCTGTGAAAAACATCACAAATAAATGTATCTGAAGCATTTTCTAGGTATCTAGTTATTTGTATAGTAAATAAGAATGTTTTTAACATCAGAGAAAAAAGTGAAATTCTGTCTGAAAGTGAGGGAAAATTTAGGGAAAAACAAAATCAAGTTTTTTGTGTCAATCCTGATGATATTTTTTGTACTGCTTGGGAAAGATAATTGTAATTATTAGTCATGATAAAAATCAATTACTTTTTACATCAATTAGTAGTAGCATTTATATTCGATTTACCATTTAAATTAATATTTCAACAATTTATTAAAAAAAAAAAGAATGAAAAGTTCAACTTAAGCTGTTAACAAGTTGTCACAGCAGGATATTTAAATTAACTTTGATAGCCACAAAATGAGTATACATCCGGGGTCAAATCGAAAAGCCTGTAAAAACATGCGTTCATTTCCATTTAACAGGTTTCAGTATTACCCGGTTACATTTGAATACGTTGTCCGGACTTCAATTCACTGCACCACGCACGCACGAATAGCGAATTATTAGATTTCCCTTTAAACATAAAATGCTACACATGAGTGAAGACATTCACAAACAAACAAAAAAAAACAAATTTAAACATAAAATACTTTTATTAAAGTTTTCGCTTTCGGCTAATTTCATAATAACAAAATTTTCTAACTATCTCTCACTGCATTTTACCATTTAATTAAAAATTTCACTTTGATATATGCAAAGCGAACAAAAATAAAACTTTTAAACTCAATTTTCTACTAAAAAAAGGATTATAAACATTGTTTGATTACAATTTTTGTAACTAAATTAAACAAAGCTCTACAGGCTATTTTCATTTATTTATTTTTTTTTAATTTTGTTATCTGTGTGTTTTAAAAAACGCGAGGAACAAAATAAACGCCTGCTAATAACAGGATTAATAAAATGTTGGTATTTAAAACAGTAATATGCTTTATTGTACAATCATTATTATTTCCTGGCTCTTTTTTAACAACGAAAAGAAGTTGAATGGATAAAATAATATTTTATTTACGAAAAAAAGTGAATGTTAATTATAAATAATTCGTAAATGCTGTATTATGTATCAAATGGTTTATTCCAATATTAAATAATAACGTAAATTCAAAAAGCGTGTATTAATTTTAATAAAATTTTAATATTCATTGACACACTAAAATTTCTATATAGGTACTTTGTATTAAAATGTTCTTTCGAACGTTAATTAAATTACAAAAAAATCAATCATTGAAGAAAAAAAAAGTTTTCAACAAAAATTATATTAAAACCATTGTTTTTCTCAAAATCAGAAATTTCTTATGAGTGGCCAAAAAAGAAATGTGTTTTAAAAAGTGAAATTTTATTAAAAATTTGAAATTTAGTTTTTAAAAAAGTTTCCATCAAAATAATTTTTAAATCAATAAACAATTAAACTGACAAACAATAGCACTAATTTTTACGACAAAATAGATTATATTTTTGCGCCCTTACTTATAAATATTTACAATATATTGAATAATATTCCTTCTCGAGAAACTTCAAAAACTTTTCAAATTGAAATTTTAAAAAATTCTATTTGCAGTAATTAATAATATTAAAATATAATTACAATAATATTTATCAAATTATTAATTTCCTATAAAAAATATTTTGAATAGTTTTACATTGAAATTATTCCAAAATTTTAGGCAAATAAAGAAAAAATAATTATTAAAATTTTAAATATTTATTTTACAAAAGTGATTGAAATTTGAAAGATTTAATTTGGAAATTCTGAAAAATTCGGTTTTTAAAAAGTATAAAGTGGAGTTTCAGGACCAAATTAAATTTTAAAAGATTATTTAAATTAAATTTTTTGAAAATTTAAGGGAAGCAAAAGAATAAAATTATTTGAATTACACTTTTAAAAAATTTTAAATACATTTTTTTTAAACTCATAAAGTTTCGAATAATTTTATTAAAAAATTATACAAAAATTTATTGAATTTTGATAGAATTGCAGTTGCAATTTTTTAGAAATAATTCATTTTCAAAAGATTTATCATTGATAATTTATTTGAAATTTTCATTCCCATGGAAACATGAACAACACTAAATTTAAAAATATTTTTTTGTTAAATAAAAAGTATTCAAGTTTTGAATAATTTAATTTAGAAATTCTGAAAAAATTTGTTTCTTCACAAAATGTAATGGGAGTTTTTTTCAAATAATTATATTTCTGAAAATAATATTAAAAAATCCAAACAATTGAAAATTTTATCAAATTTCATTGAAATAAATTTTATATTTTAATGAACTTACTATTGACAATTATTGTGAAATATAATCGTATGTTTGAAGTGAATTCTAACTGAAAATTTGGAAAATAATTTAATTTAAAAAAAATTAGAGTTAAACTTATTATCAGGATTATTCCAGTGGTACTCAAAATGATAATATAATTACCTAAGTAGAAAAAAATTGAAAATAAATTACATTGGATATGTATAAAATTGTAAAGCGAAAAACAATGATTACATGAATTTTGTTTTTTTTGCATTAAATTTTGTTTGTTAAAAAAATCATTAACATTAATAATTATTAAGATTGATTGACCGCGTTGTTATCATTTTGGTGAAAAATCTGAATGCGCAATTCTCGAATAAACGCGTTAAATGTAACACTAAAAAATTTTACGCTATTATTTATTAATGATAAAATTAAAAACTTTTTCAAAGAAAAGGCCATAAAGAATTTTTTTAATAATGTTATTTTTTAGCTTTACTTTTCTAAACTTAAATATACCTCTCAGATAGATTAGAATTTCCCAGAAACATGCTATAGTCCGCATTAATTGGATAATTTACTTTTTGTAAAAAAGATATTTAAAAAATAGAAAAAAATTTTATATCAAATAATAACGAGAGCCATGAAGGAAATAAATTTTAAAATGAACTATCAGAAGATGAATTTTCCAATCCACGAGAAATGTGGAGGGAGGGAGTATAATTAAATTCTTCCGCGAGTTTTATGATGCCCAGGGCTCTATATATATACAATTTTCAAAAGGGTGTTTAGATAATAATACCAGATAGAAGGGAATTGAAGGACAATAAATTCTTAATCTTGGAATGGACCCCACTTGCAGTGAATGCTCCTCTTCTTCTCATATAGAAAGCGCAGTATCGATTGCGATTACGATCCTTACGATCAATTATGAACAATAGCCAACCCCGTTCGTAGGCTGTTCTCTTGTGAATTAATTATTATCAGAAGCCTCGATACATACCTTATCACGGGAGTTGGGAAGAGAAGAATTATTTATCGAACCAACGATTAAATACCTGTGTAACAAATATGAATGTGTATGGGTGTATATAGTACAACACACCCCGGATGAACAGGTCAGAGTCTGTTATTAGTGCTAAAACAAACGGCCGCAACGTAATTATCAGCTCGATACTTCTCTAGAGCGTGTAACATACGGGGCACATCATCGCGTAAATATCGCCAAAACGAAAAAGCCAAAAATAAATGAACGAACCAACAACGTGGCAAAAACTTTTATTTCAAAAACAAAAATAATCCCATTAAAATTCTTCGTGTACATCGATATATAAATTCACATCATTTATTTTATTTTATTAAAAAATACGGGAAAAAATATTATTCCGCCAATATACGAGAAAAATATCACTGCGAATGTTTATTAAATAAGTTATTTAGTTACAGTTATTTAGTTTTCTAAATCTAAATATAGTTTTTCAAAAAAGTAAAATTAGTATCAATATTTCAAAATTATTATTGACAAATTATTTACACTTTACTGACAAAACGAAAGTTATATTTAAAAAAACAAAAATACTAGATCCAATGTGTCGATTAAAATTTTTTCAAACTCTATTGTAAACAACACCGACTAATAAGTTTTAAGCTATTGAGAATAATTTTTAACATTTTTGGTTGCCATATGAAATTTGACATTTTGAATTTTTTAAACTATTAAATTTAGATTCAGAGAGCCCAAAGAGAATCATTAATAAACACCTGTTTTCTCATCTAATAAGAATAAAATATTAAGGAGGAATGGGACATAGAATACAACAAAAAGTTAATGACGTTTAGATAAAATCTCTGTTTTGAAATTAACGCTATGTAGAAAAGTTTAAATGTTAAGAAACAAAGATGGTAACTAATTCTGACTGAAAAACATTAATTACATTAAAATAATATTGTTTTTTAAAAGATATTAACATTTTTTATCAGTACGAAACAAAAATTTAAGAAATAGTTGTGGGAGTGAGTGAGAGAGACATATTCAACTGATGCGTTGCTATGAATGAATAAATAGTTATCTTCTTTACCAACAATACTTTTTTATTTACAACGTTGCCATGTTTTTATGTGCAAATGTCAAAAATCTTGTTTTTTCTACTTTTTAAATTATTTTCTTTGTAATTTAGTCTGTAAGTATATAAAAGTTTAATTATTTATTGAAGCTGACATATTGAACTTCAATATATATATTTGAGACAAAAAATGTTGACATCTGGAAATATCATTTGTGTTTCATAAGAACCGAGTATTTGAATTTTCCATAAGAGTCAATGTTAAATTAATAAATTTATAACTTTTAAACTATTCAGACAAAAATTCTCAAACTCTGTGAGCTGTTTTATAATATTATTAGAAACTCATCCCCAAAATTTAAAGAGTTTCTGACATTTTTTAATGTGTGTCTCATTCCTCCACGGTAAATCGTTAGGTATTAAAATAACACCAAAAAGGATTAAAATAATCCAATTTAGTGTTATTTTAATCCATTTTGGTGTTATTTTAATACCTAACGATTTACCGTGTCCTTAATTTCTTTTAATCGAAATAAAAGGACCACGCACAAAGTACATATAAAAATTGGATCCCAGGCGATTTTGTTTTAAACTGTGTCAAAAAGTAATTTTTTGTGTCAGAAAAAATATTTTCAATTGAAAAATCACAAAAAATGAACTGGGATCAAATTTATATGTATTTTGTGCGTGATCCTTTAAAAACTCACAATTAAATGATCTGTTGAACATAAAAATGTGACGCTCTCCGAAAAAAGGTACCTAAGAAGCAAACCAATTATAGGTTAGGGTCGTGTTAGATTTCCCTTGATAAAAAGTTTATTTTTAATTATTTGAATTTGAAACAAATTTTTATTCAATATTTTGGATACAATGATGACATGAAGATCAATAATTTTTAATTAATAACTGATTTTCTTTCTGTATTTTTGTTTGAAAAATTAAAAACATAACCTCAAATTTTTTGCTTCTTAGGTACCTTTTTTCTGATCATAACACAAATAATTTCCTTTTAAATCACAACCTTTGATCATTAACAGAAAAATTTTTATTGTAAAAGGAATTTTTTAAATATAAAAAGGTCAGAAGTTTATTGGCAAAAATGAGGAAAGTTTTAATATTAACTGATTTTTTTTATTTTTAAATAAAATCCTTTTACGTCAAAAGGATAATTTCACGTGGTTTGACGTTTGTAAATGAATCCAAATTGTACAATAAAAAATTTAATTACTCTTTACATAAGACAAATCTGAACAATTTTTACAATATTTATCTATTTATAAAAGTATATTGAATAGATTTGATGATTATTAATAATATTAATTAAAATTAAATTATAATTTTAATAAAGTAAACAAAATACAAAATTTAAAAAAAAATAATAATTTTTGATAATTATTATAATTATTTATGTATTCAAAAACTATAATTTAAATGATTAAAAAATGTAGAATCTAATTCATAACTTTATAAAATTAAAAAAATTGATAAAAGGTTATAAAGTGGAAATTATGATGAATGAAATTTAGTTCTTATTTTTATATACTTTACTTTACTATCAATATATTATTTGCAGGCTTATGCTTTTATTATTTTACTTTAAATTTAATTTAATTTCAAATATTTCATAAATTTGAGTCCAAAAGCAATAAATTATTATTAGAATTGAATAAATAAATTAATGAATTACTGATTTTTGCTCAATTTTATTTTGTTGGATATAGAATGATAAATGAAAGAATTTTGTTAAATTTAATTAAATATTTTAAATACTTTTATAGTATTTAAGCAAAGAAAACTGTAAAAATAATGAACTTTTAACATTAAGACAAACCTAGAGCCTAAATTTTAGAAAATTTAAATATCATTAATATAATAATAAAATATTTTTAAATTATTGAATTTAAATACTTTCGTATTTTTTTAATATTAGAGTTTTTCTGAAAAATATTGTATTTTTTGACATTTAAACAAACCTAGAAAATAATAAAAGTATTGACGCTAAGATCTTAAAATTAATTCTTAGTAAACTTTTATTTCATTAATTGTTTGGGCATTTGCAAAATTTTTTACTGGGCGGAACTTTTTGCATCAAAGATGTTTTTCTTGGGATAATCATTTTTAAAAATTATATAAATATAAATTGTATCAATTTCAAAGTATAATTACTTACGAAATAAACTAGATAGAATACATTATGTTGTTTGACTCACCTGAAACAAAAAGAAATTAGATTATATTTAAATTATTATACAAAAAGAAAAGAAAGCAAATAATAATTTAAATTAAATAGTCCTATTAAATTACTTATATTAATCAATATTAAGTAATAGACTAGAAAACTTTATAATTTTCAGTTATAATTTGTCCAAAAATATTTTCATAATTTATTTTTTTGGAAAATCTTTTCATATTCAGTATTTATGGGGCTTAGCTGTCCTGTTTAATGTTCAATAAGGAATTTAGAAAAATGTTTTAAAAATTATAAAAATTTAAGAAGAAAACCCTTTTTTGTGTCGTTTATGGTTTGACTATATACACTTCAAGAATGTGAATTCACAGAAAATGTCAAATCGGATAACTACAAAAAAAATTTCAACAAAAAATCATATTCACGTAACATGTTCTATATTTTTCGTGTTCGGCGAAAATTAAAAAATTGAATGTGATAATAGTGGAAAAAAATAGTTTGTAAAGAAAGAGTTCAGCATAACTTACTCCTCAGAAAATCTGTACAAAATTATAGATTTGGAAGTAAAAAATCACCCACAGATTCATGTAATAATATTTAACTGATAATGTAGTTAAAAATAACTAATATTATTAAATTAAAAAATTAAAGCCAAGTCACATAGCGAAAGTAAATTGAAAATTTAGATAAAAAGGCCGAAAAACGAACATAATCTCTAAAATTAGATCAAAGGTGCATCTATACCAATGCAGTTATTAGTGAAAATAATCTCAAAATTTAGGTCATGATTCGTAGATCAAAAGGTGAACAAAGCATTCTAAAATAAATTAAAACTAGCAGGTTGTGAAATGTACAGAACTTTCGAACTTAGGTCAAGTTTATTTGACATAGGTCGAACATGATCCAGATTTACTTGGGAACTTACGGGTAGAAAAAGAAAATTTCTTAAACTAAGTTCAAAAACAAAAACAGGAATTCAAAAATAAATAAAAAAAACAGATAAAGATTAATCAAATATTAATAATATTGCTAATAAATAATTGTTCATAAAAGGTTTGTATTTATTATTAATTTATTATTAATAATAAATTTCTTAATATTTAAAAAAAAAATTTATTTATGTATTAAAATACAGAGAAAATAACACTTTTCAAACTTTAAACTGAAAAACAAAACTGAAATTTATATTTTTTTTCACAATTTCATTGTCCGCTAAATTATTTAGGAGTGTTTGAGGTAAAAAAAATTGACAAATTTCCTGAAATCGTGAACTTTTCTGGAACAAAGGCATTTATACGAATGTTCACTGGCAAAGTTCGACAGCATTGCTTTTTGTTTGTGGTATAAATCAGACTTTTTCCCTTCGGACTTCTCATAGTTTTCCCTTTCTAATGAACTCAACAATAAATCAGTAAACCTTAATTAAATTAAAACGAGAAGTTCGCGGCCAAGTGTCGAACTTTTTAATAGTCCACGCAAAGCCACTCGATAAAGGTTAAACTTTTATCGGTGAGATTACTTGCAAAAGCAAGTTAATTACTTTCCTGTATAATGAGCTGTTATAATCTTAACTTTAGACAATAGGCGTCATTAAAAAGATACATTATATTTCAAAATTTATTCTATTCCTATTATTTTTTATGTATCGGAAAAAAATAATCTATCTTCTTGAGTTTGTTATAAAAAATTCCAACTAAAATTCAATTTCAATTGGTGAATTTTGTAATAAATTTACTATCCATAACATTTATACCCGAAAGTTATAAACATTGTTTAAAGCTAAATGGTTGTTTGTATTTCCTACACGTGGTAGATTTATTGAAGCAATAAAAGCTTTATTATTACTATTCAAGTTGAAGCACGTAAATGCTGAATTGTATTATCATTTTTATAAATAATTATAATATTCGAAATGAGAAAACAGTGAAAAACAATCACTTTCGCGTATGTTTCTAAACTTTTAAACGAACAAATGAACGAAAATTAATTTTTTTACTCCTTTTTAATTTTCATTTTATTAGAAAAATTATTTTCTGGATTTTATATTAATTCTCAATTATGTTCAATTAATATTATTTTCCATTTTAGTTTTGAGGCTAGTCCGCATTACATGTTTGACCGAAATAGTCACTGATTAATTTTTAAAGATTATAATATAATTTACTACTGCGAAAAAAATTAAATTGAAAAGATTTTCTTTAAAAAAAGTTATATTTATATTCAAATGTAAATTTAAAGTTTAAGATGTAATAAAAAAGGGTTTTTAGCTACTAAAAAATAATTTTAAAAAACATACAATTTATTGCAAAATTATTTTTAAAAATGTTTCAAAGTGATTAAATTTAATATTATAAAGCGTTATTAAGTGATCGAATCATTATTTTATATTATAAGAATATTGTTACTGTAACTTATTTAAAATTATTTTCATTTCAATTCAATGATTATTTTCTAGAATATTTAATTACAATTCTTCTCTTGCTCATTTATTTTTAATAATTTTTAAATGAGTTTTTTAAGGTTTTTCAAATCCAATTGTTTACAATTCCGCTTAAAAAAATTTTGATTATTCGGAAATTCATCAATTAAAAACATATTACACAATAAAATCTTCGGATATTTTTTAAAAAATCCCATTAAACTTTAAAAAATAAATTAATACTACAAAATGGTTAGTTAAAAGTATAAAAAATTTAAATATTTAGAAATTTTAATCTGCAAACTAAAATTAATTTTTTTATGAATTTTTATAAGAAATTTTTAAGAGAATTACCTACATTATTAAAATACACAAATAAATAATTTACTGACTAAATGAATGCTTTTAAAAATGAATTCTCATAAAGAATTTTAATAACTAATTTTTAAATACCTAATTGAATTCTTATAAAAAATTATAATAAAATTTTTAAAAATAATTACATTTTTCGATGAATTTGATTAAAATTGAATTAAAAATAATTGAAATTCCACAATGAGTCTTACTTATGAAAATAATTAAATTACTAGAAAGAATTTTATTATTTATGAAAATAATTGAATCCCTGTAAAAAATTTAATGAATTATAACAATAATTAAATTATTGCGAAAAACTTTATAAGAATTTTTGAAATAATTGAATTTCTGTGAAATATATTTTATTTATGAAAATAGTAAAATGTTAGCGTACAATTTTATTAAAATTTAAAAAAATTCACCTCTTTTGGAAAACTTTATTAAAATGGTAGATATTTTAAAACATTGAATTGAGGAAAATTTTTGAAAATAATTGAAATTTTGCAATCATTTTTAGTTTTTAACTTTACCAAAATTCAATTTTTTTAGTGTATATATATAAAAAAATTAACTAATTTTAGGAAAATTTGAATTATTAAAATCTTTCAAAACTCAAAGTTCTTTAGAATTTATAATCTATAGTTCATTTAAAATTAAATTTTCATGAAATATTAAAGATAAGAGAAGAAATAAATAATTAATAAATATAATTATTGATAGTGACAATATATAAATAATTGGATTTTTATAATAATTTTGTTGAAATTCAAAATAAATAATTAATAAAAAGAAATAAAATACAAATAAAATAAAATCTTGAAGAAAATATTTGCTTGCTTTCAATTTCAGACGACAAAAGAATTTACGATTCTAAATAAATAAACAATCTTAAAGACCTTGAAAGATTAATGATCTCGAATATATTTTTAGCATTCTGCCCTAGCTCCCATATAGAAGACTTAAAGGCGTTAGAAATACAAAACAAGTATGCTGTAGATATTGTAAGTTTTTACTTTCATCGATTCCAATGATAACAATGAGGCAGACAATAGACACTGTATATATTCTCAAACAAGGAGCAGTAAGGAACGCGAAGAAGTCCGTGACGATGCGATTCTTTGAGAGCGATTCGTTCCAATCGTTCTGCAGGTTAATTGCACCAGTAGGCGATTCTGTGAGCACTGACATCACAGTAACCATTCAACTGAGCAATCGTTATAATACGCCAAAAAATAAAACAAATAAAATAACTCACTCTCATTGTATTACCGTAAGCGTCTAATCATTAAAATTTTATTAATTTATCATTACCGTCATCTACTCCTCATCATTTGATTAATTATAATTGAAATCATACAATAACATTTTCAATTCAAAAATAAAAGCAGCATAAAAACAACTGGACAAATTGAAACACAACGGGATATTGAAAAATATTAATTTCAACTGTATAGTTTCTTTTTTGTATTAAGCATTAAAAAATAATACATAAGTAATACTTTTTATCTGCTAGGGGATTAACCATCAGATAAAATTTAAATGTTATTTTGTCTTTTGATATTTTAAAAATAAATTTGAACACAACTTGAAGATTTCTTTCATTGAAAGCTTGTTACTTTGAGTAAATAATACTCCACTGTGGATTTTTTTCAGTGTATAAAAACAATCACAAGATATGTGTTCAGTAGTGGAAACTGTGTATGGTTTTAATGAATAAAATTTGTATATATTTAATTTTTCAAATATACAATAAACATATTTATTTATTCACGAAACAAACAACATACAATCTTTAACAATCTAAAATCTGTGAGAATAACTTTGCGCAGTACAAAAAAGGAAGTTGGCCATTTTTGAGAGAGCTCAACTTCTGATTAAGGTCAGAAAGATAGTGATTTTTCTTTTTTGGTTTTGACTAAATGAAACCTAACGTCGAAGACTTTAAAAACCCGAACCTTTCCGATAGTTTCCGAGGTTACAATTTCGAAAGGAGGGAGAATATTCGTAGATTGAAATTCACACATAATGAGTCATAAAAATAGGTCTGGCGGTCCCGCCTAACTCGTATCCTAATCTCTTATCCTCAATAAAGTTTATGAATTGAATAGACTTTAAGAAGGATTATCGTAATAAACTCGACATATTTGGAATACTTTTTAAACTTGTGGAAATTCCCAAGTACATAGATAAAGAGTTTTCTGGAAATTATAAGAAAGAGCATATTGAGTAAAAATATCTACTGTTCAAATCGTTGAAAAATAATAAAAGAGAAAGTGGGTTCTTTACTAAAAATATCGTTGTACATTTTGATTTTCTTTAAAATTTACTGAAAATATTTCATTTGTTAAAAAATAAATACAATTTAAGAATTAATTTTATGATACGACTAAACAATATGTAATATCTCTTGAAACTACAATTTATTCTAGTCAAAACATGAATTTACTTTTGAAATTAATTTATTTGGTCAAGTTATTTTTTCCAAGGCAAAAATAGACTAGTAAACATCTGAACTTTTCGAAAAAAGCGCTTCGGCTATAAAATTACATACGTGGAATTCTATATCCTCCTAAATAAATATACTATCTGACTAAAAACAGTTTTTCACTGATAAAACTTTTAGAAAGAAGTTCTATAAAGTTTTTCCATGAATAAAAAAAGTGGAGATACGAGATTAAAAATATTCTCCTAAATAAATTCTGAAAATGGGAAAAATCGAAGAGCATTTAATGGAAAAAGTACTTGTCCATTATTGATATATCTTTTGTTTCTTGTGAAATGATCGGGTTCAAAGTTGAGTCGCTTCCCTTAAGCGATTTAGCTTCTCTCCCCATATCGGTGCATTACGTGACGACCCGTGCGAACATTCCTCGATATCGGGGTTAGGTAACCACAAGTTAGCCAGGGACGAACGACGAACACCAAGGGAAAATAAGAAGGAAGAATTTAAACCTTCCACAACGATCGGTGGGATGTGCTGGTATACAGAAGATAGGTTTACTTTAAGACTATATGTTGAACGCAACGACGTATATATAGCCATAAAGTAAAGATAGATGGGTGAGAGTTTTGCCCCCTTCCTCATTAGATACCATGTAATCTCAACAATAATGGCATAGTACTTAAAATACACTCAAAATTATCCTATACTTCAATTACGGAAAAAAAAATATTCGAATTTTATACATGAATAACATTCTAATGGATAGGGACTTTGTCATAAATTCGACTTGCTTGTAAAATGCTACCACTGCATCTTAAAATGAGAATTTCAAAAACTGGTATCCGAAAGGTGCGTGGTATCTGAGATCATGCACAAAATTACTTCTTAAAGCGCATTTCAACGAGGAAGGAAGCAGTGAGGAATCTATTAATCGGAGTCTTGGGTAACCATTAATCATCACAAGTCATTTATTCCGAGATTTTGAAAGATACGGTTAGTCAATATTTGTATTATCGTCAGGCAAACATCTGAATGAGTTTCATTGAAAAATTCTTAGCGTATTAGTAAACTACTATTTATCATCGCTGCAGACAGAAATTGAATCTATGGCTAGATTACTTCTTATGTCCGTCTATGAAGATAGGGAGCGGTACATAAAGTTGCAAAAAAAAGGGAAGGGAGAATGTGTTAACAAGATAGAAAAAAAGGTCAAGTCTTGCGACATCCAAAAGAGAGTTAACAGAACGATAAAACAGGAACTGGTAAGTCTTTATAGGCATCTGGAAAGACTATCAAGAAAAAAGTAAGTATTTATGGAGGTGTAGAAAAGATAGTCCAGAGGATCATGGAGATGAAGAGAGGGCATCTTTAAAGCAAGGAAACACCTTGATTACAAGAAGATCGTGTTTAAACGCTTTGAGAATAATTAGTGAAACCATAAACCATCGCGTGTCGTTTGAGCGTCTAAAGAGGGAACTTGAACACATTAGGCCTCTTTCGTAGCAGCTGGTTGAGATTTCGATATGGAAGCAGAACCCCCGCGTGGCCAGGAAGTACTCTAGAGTTATCCTCGCTAACTAACTCCTCCTCCTGTTGGTATATTATTGAAACCAGAAAGACTTTGATGAGATTCCTCCTCTAAGTAACTGATTATCCATTTTATTGAAGACTTATCTTCTGCACTCTGTTTCCTCTTCCATAATCTCTCGTATAGTCAAAATAAGAGGTTTGTTCTGGGAATTTACTGATCGGTACAGCAACTACGATTAAGGAAGACGATGTAAATATCGCCATGATTTGGATTGTGTTACAGTATAAGTGAACCCTATCTTATACGAATTGTCCTTTTGAGATTTGACAAAATTTACTCCTCCTTCTCCTCTTTAAGCAAACTCTGGAAACAACCATAAGGTAAAAGACCCAATTAAAATCGGATTTGATTCCGGCAAGAAGTCAGTGGATCAAAAGGCAACATTTAATATTACCGACCTTTATTATCTCATCAAGAAGATCCAGCGAGGATGAAGTTTACTGAAGTTTAAAGAGTGTAACAGGAATGCAATTCAGAAAAATTATATTTCTAGTTTAGGAGTGTTGGCAGTCTAAGTTTATCTATTTCTTTACAATCTTACAAGGGTTTAAAAGAAACTAATTATTAATGACTGATTAACGTAATTGGCTCTGTGGAACATTATATTGAAAAGAGGGATGTAACGTGATAATCTTTTTGATACCACAAAATTAGGATGAAATAGAATCTGGATGATTCTGGGGATATTTAATCTTGATCTACGAATATTATAGTTGCACTTATGTATATTATAAGACAAATATTAAGTTGTCTTATTGCAAAACGTAAAAATCGATTTTGCATTCTTTCCAATCTGATTAAGAATTATGTGTAAAAAGGGGCCAACTGATGCATATTCTATAATGGTCCTGACAAGTGAAAATTATAGTGTTTTGGGTTGATTCCATTTCAATGCAGACAGGCTAAAATATGTAAGTCAAATAATAATACTAGTTTCCTATGAAAATAAATTATTATTTTTCACACAATTTTAGACGACACGTACTTTGCCGTTTGGCCAAAAAAAATTATTTAATGAAATTAAGCGCATTTTAATTTTTAAAACTGCGAAGTCTGATTTCAAGAAAATGACGGTAAAAAATATTTAAATTGATGTATTTTTCTTGCATTTGTCTATAATGTAGTGGGTTTTTTTGTCCCTAATTTCGGATTAAATGTTCTTTGAAGTTCCATAAGTTTAATTAAAAATTTTTTAAATTTAACAAAATGGCGGCTATTTTTCGAAAAAAATTAAAATCAAATTTTTTTCAAAAACCCCAACGTTTTTTTGCTCTCAATTTTTTTATTACTTTCTAGAAGTCTAAAGATTATATTCTAATAAAATTTATCGGGGTCCCTCATCTTAAAGAGGAATAACAAATTTTTTTGTTTTTTTCAAAAATAAAAAATCTAAGTTTTTTCGATATCTTTACAATTTACAACTAAATTTCAAAAAGAAAAAACGTTTGTCTTGTAAAATTAAGCAAATATTTATCACAATTGACATTTCCACCATTCAAGGAATTTAAATTATTATTATTTTATAATTAAATCAATAAAACTTGCATTTTTAACGTATATTAAAGTTTTAATTTAGCATTTGAATGCAAAACACTTTTAATGTTACAAAAATTCAAAAACTACATGAAATGCATTCAACAAAAATAAATTTCTATGGAAATTTATGTAAAATTCCATTTGACTCCACCTTTAGATTAATTCAATACACTGAAAAAAAAGTTCATTGAATCAAGTAAATGCATTTTCTTCGACTAATTTACTTGAAACAAACCCATATTAGGTAAATAATTTTTTTGTTTTCTTTAAAAAACTATTTATTTCATCCAACACCCATAGTCTTGAGCCAAGAAAATGGGAAGATTAATATAAGTTAACAATTGTTTCAACTCAATTAAAAATTAACTTCTTGGTCTAATTCCACATTTTCTTGGATCAAAAATATGTGTTCTTGATCCAAGAGAACTCTTCTTCTCCCAAATATACTATATCAAGAAAATCGTTTTCTTAAATCAATACTATAATAGTCTTGGCCGTATTCAATCTCACAAATTGCTTCAACCAAGAAAAATTTTCATGATTCAATACTTTTTTTCAGTGTACGTCAATTTTTTGTTTTAATGTATGAATTCTCATAAAATTAGGATACTTCTTTCGATCTGAAGAAAACATTTTTCTCCCAACATTCATTTTCGTTGCAGTTTAAAAAATAATTATAAAAGAGTTAACGAGATTAAAAAAGATATTTCACGGTAAAACGTTAGGTATTAAAATAACACCAAAAAGGATTAAAATAATCCAATTTGGTGTTATTTTAATACCTAACGATTTACCGTGTTAGTATTAAAAGAACTTTTCAAACTTTATAACAAAAATTCGATCGTTTACTAAACATTTGATTCCATGAAATTTCTACTAATATTTACTTGAGTCATTTTTTCAGTAAAATCTATGAAGAAGTCAAAACATCTAGAAAAAAAACACTAACGGAAAAATAAAAGTAGAACAAACCTAATAGTAACAAAGTAAAATAATATATTAAAACAGAAAATTGAAACAAAAATTAAAATTGAAATTAATCTAAAGGTGGAGTAAAATAATTTTGAACTCTATGGATATTTATTTTTTGTTGAATGTGTTTCATGTAATTTTGAATTTGTGTTGAAATTTAGTTGTATATTGTAAAGATATCTAAAAAACTTAGATTTTTTATTTTTGAAAAAACAAAAAAATTTGCTATTCCTCTTTAAGATGCGGGACCCCGGTAAATTTTATTAGAATATAATCTTTAGACTACTAGAAAGTAATAAAAAAATGAGAGAAAAAAACAATGGAGTTTTTGAGAAAATTTGATTTAAATTTTTTCGAAAAATAGCCGCCATTTTGTTAAATTTAAAAAAATTTTAATTAAACTTGTGGGACTTGAAAGAAAATTTAATCCAGAATTAGGAACAAAAAAAGCACTACATTTTAGATAGATACTTAGATAATATTTTTGACCGTCATTTTCTTGAAATCAGACTTCGCAGTTTTAAAAATTAAAATGCGCCTAACTTCGTTAAATAATTTTTTTTGGCCAAACAGCAAAATACGTGTCGTCTAAAATTGTGTGCAAAATAATATATTTCCATATTATTTGACTTACATATTTTAGCCTGTCTAAACCGACATGGAATCAACCTTTGAGAGTTAGGTCATTTTAAAACATTGATAAATTTTGTAATATGAAACCCATTATAGCATTGTTAAATGAACAAATAGGAAGAGTTCGTAAGACTATGATCATCCAAGTGCTTTAAAACTAGAGAAGTAGATAATAGATTTGTAAACTGTTCGAATAGTTCAAGTCACTTTTTACCTAGAAAGTTTGACAAGCATAAAGTCGATTAAACAATTTTACAAGAAATAAAATATTACATTAAACATATCGAAAGAAATGGAGTCTTTAAGTGTCTATTTCTTCTAACCCCTGCATCATGAAAATCAAAGTGGTGCACTTATGTAGATACACTGAAGTTCAGACACCTCAAAAAGTATTAATTGTACTTCTCATATAAACCAACCATTCAGGAACTCCAAGCTCCCTTGAGAGACGTCTAATGTCCCGTAGAGGCACAACAAATAGTCTACAGTTTGGAACGTCGTATTAGGAATGTTAGATCACCAGATTATGAGACAACTGTTGCTCCACTAGCAAAAAAACAGAGCAACGTCTGCCAGAAGGTCTATTATTTATTAATATTTCCCCAACAAGAGTCCCTCAAAGTACCTAATTTATTTTTACCTCTTTAAAATTTTGTCAGTCATGCACATTATACGCGAATTAACAAAAAATGATGATTAAGTGCATCCACGCCAATATACTAAACTAAAATCAAGGAGCACTGTTCGAAATAAATTGCCCAACATTAGTTCCGCTTCTGCATGATGAATACGAGAATGACGCGAAAGGTGACGATGTAGATGATGCTATACGAAAGGGCTTATTGAAAATCTCCTTTTCTATGCAGCATCCCGTGGATCATTGTGGCAGGCATTAGCACCCTGTGAAGAAAAAGGAACGAGTAAGTCGACGCGGGACACTAGAACAGGACTGATCCTCAACTCAAGAAGTCTTCTGCATGTGCAGATGCACAAGAACAACTGTGTAGTCATAAATAATAGAAGAATGAATTTAAAAATAAAACGATTGAGAAAAGATTATATTATTAAAAGAGAGGTAATTCGAGAGTGCGTATAAGTTATGCATGCTTTACGCACTATCTTCGATATCTTCATTCCGCGCGAGACTGACG
Source organism: Leptopilina drosophilae (assembly GCA_032873175.1). Lineage (NCBI taxonomy): Eukaryota > Metazoa > Arthropoda > Insecta > Hymenoptera > Figitidae > Leptopilina > Leptopilina drosophilae. The sequence continues at coordinate 48,923,474 of CM065481.1, forward strand.
AAAAAAAGAAACGAAAACACTGATCAAGATCTAATTCAACGTCAGTCAGCGCGCACTCGTTCTTTTACTTTTTTTTTTGCATGAGGGGAAAAAACAAAAATTTTCTACTCTGACCATATGGTAAACAAGTAGTAAGATTCACGATAACCTATTCTATTTCCTTCTGACTTGGCAATGGTATGCAAATATGAATTTTACGATTTCAAAAAAAAAGATAATCATCAATTTGATTTTTTTTCTGTATGATTGATAGTCAATTATAAATTTCTCATTTTAAAAAAGATTCCCAAAAGTATGCTTTCTACATGTTACATTTATAATAATTTATTATTCAGATGAAACATATTTTTGGGATCTAATAAGTTACCAAAAAAATCTCAAATTTCTTCTTTAAACAAACTTTTAATGTTTCTGCTAATACACAATTTATATATTTAATTTACATTATAATATAAATTGTTAATGATATTTAAAGAAAGTAAATTTAGTTATTAATTAATTAAAATAATTATTTTGAAAAGATTTTGAAAAGTACCTAAGAGTACTGTCTGACAAAAAGAACTGTTTCTACTTAAAATGGAGAACGTAGTCTGACTTAAAAAAATCATACTACTTAAAAGATATATTTTTTCTTCATAAAATAATATTCCTAATTCAATAATATTTTTTGTAATTCTCTTTTTCTAAAAAATATGAAAAATACAAAATTCTTAAATATTAAGTCTATTGTTTTAGAAAGTACAGTTTCAGACTCTTGGTTATTTTTCTTAAGTAAATTAAAATCTCCAAATTTATTAGTTTCATATGTTACTTATAAAAAGAAGTTTAGTTTAAAATTAATAAATTACTTAATTATTATAAGTAAATAAATAAATGTCCATTTGCGTCATGAAAATTTCACTGAAAAAAATGAGAAAAAATCCTCTTTTGAGAGGAAAATTCCTCTTGAAAAAATCCTCCTGAATCAAGAATATTACACTGAAAAAAAATGTATTTGATTCAAATAACCGATTATTTGTCTATAATCAAATAAATATTTACTTAAATCAAATAATTTTTATTTGAATCAATTAATTAGTATTTGCTTCAAATACTGAAATATTTGATTCAAATACAATTTATATGATTCAAATAAAAATTATTTGATTCAAGTAAATATTTATTTGATTATAGACAAATAATCGGTTATTTGAATCAAACAAATTTTTTTTCAGTGTACTCTTAATCGATGAGTATTTTCCTCTTAAAATAAGAGGATTATTTTTTAGCCATATTCTAGAGGAAAATATGCATTGAAATAATCCGCTTAAAACAAGAATATTTTTTTTGTGTTGAACACCATAAGCTGAACTGTTTATTAATAAAGAAATTGATTAGTGAATATGCCTTCAAAAATATTTTTATTACCTAATTAATAAATTCCTAAGTGGATACATCGTCAAAAATAGGTCTTTTAATTTTTAAAATATTACTTTAATTTCTTTACTCTATAATTTTATTATTATATAATACGTAATTAACATATATTTATTAATAATATATGGGTATATTTTATAAATAAATAATTATTAATACGTTACACGTATAATTAATATTAATATATTTTTTATGATATTATTTAATATATAAATTTCCCTGAGAAGATTATAAAATGAAAAAAACTCATTGCTAGATAAAGAAAAAAAATTTCTTTTGAAAAAAAGTCCCTTCTTTAGTAAGTCGAGAAATTTTTTTTTTTATCCGCAATGAAATTTTTTTTTATCACCGTCTATCCTCTCTCTTAATTATTATTATAACGAAGGATGAGGAACGTGACACCCCATGCTTGCACTGATTTAATCTATTTTAATCTGCAACTTACGTTCTTTAATGTGAATAACCGTTACAGAGTGAGTGATTAAAAACTTGATTAATTAGCATATATGACACTCATATACTGCGATCCCTTTTTAGATAGAGAATTTCTTAAATAGTACCTGCTGCCCGTATATTATGAAGATATTTATATGTGGATATAAACGTATCTTTTATTTTTAAGAAAGGCTTATTTTACAAAAAGACCATGCAATAATAATCTTATAGCCGCATTCGAAAAGTAAATTAAAAAAAAAGAACAATTTATTCTGGTATGAATCTGATTATGCTACTATAGTCAGAGATCAATCGCTTTAAATCAATCTATTGCAACATAACTCATTTATGTTTATATAGATATTTTGTTCCTTTTCTTATAATCCTGCCGCGAGATTGAATGATGATTAGTCAAATATTTGTGTAGGTGTTGGCGTTGAGATGAAAAAAAAAACAAAAAACCGGATTTCAATTTTAAAAATTCCACGGAATATGATTTCTGGAGATTTTATTTGAATTTAAAAAGAAATATTTTCTTGATAGAATTCCGATATTCTTGTTTTATCAATTCCAGTATTAAGAATATCGCTTTCAATTTCAGTTAATTCTGTCAGATCAATTTGCGACTTTAGTTTTTAAATATAAAATTTATAGACTTCGTCTCTTTAGAATTTACATACTTCCAATTTTTATCATCACAAATATTTTATTATGGAATTTATTTTAGAATTCTTTTCTCTAAAATTTAAGAATTTTTCTGTAGACTCATCATTTTCGAATTCTTTTCATTATGATTTATTTATTTATAATTTTCTTCTTCTCAACGTATATTTTTTTTAAATTCTATTTTATTCATTTTAAATTCTTCTTTTCTTGCGTAATTGACTTAAAAATAATTTTTTTAAAAACATCTTATCATTTCTTTTAAAATTTTTTATAATTTTTTTCTTTTGCGTTCTTTTCTTCAGGACTGTAGTCTTCTTGCTTTTTTCTTTAGAAATTCCTTTAATAAAATTATTTTGCTTAGAATTTTTTTACAATTTTTTTATTTTAATTTTCTTCTAGGTATATAAATTTCTTCTTGAAAAATATTTTTAAGAATTTAATAATTTTTTTCTTTTGAGGATTCTCTTCTTTTGATTCAATTTTTTATATTTCTTTCATATTCATTGTAAATTCTTCTTTTGTTACAATGTGCTATTAAAATTATTGTTTCATTTTCTTTTTTATCATTTGTTTCATGAAAACTATTTTTAAACATTCTACTTTAAATATTAAATATAATTTTCTGTGTTTTAATTCCCTTCATTATAACTTTAGTTTTTATGATTTTTTCTTTAGAAATTTCCAAAACAAAATTTTGTTGTTTAGACATTCTTTTCTATATAATTTTTTGTAGAATTTGTTATACAATATTCTCTTCAAAATTTGTTTTTTAAAATCTATTCATAATTTTTTTCTACTTAGAATTCTCTTCTGTCAAATCTTTTTCTTTTAAATTCGGTTTTATTTATTGTAAATTCTTCTTCTCTTGTAATTTACTTTTTTTAATTTGTTTTATTTTCTTCATAATAAGAACATTAATTTAATTATTATTTTCGATAATTTTTTTTCTTTGAACTCTTCTCTTTCAATTTTTTCTACAATTTTCTTCGTTTAAATTATCTTCTTTAGAATTTTAGACTTTATAATTTTTTTCATTAAAAATTTTCTAATAAATAAAAAATTTTCTTTGAACTTTTTTTCTTTAGAGTTTTATATATTTGTATATTCTTCTATATTCTTCTATATTTTTTTTATTTTTTTCTATATTTCTTCTTTAAAATTTGTTATCTATAATTTCTTTATTTATTAATTTTTTTCTTTCTACTTTCTTAAAAATTTTCTTTCGAATCTTTTTCTTACAAAATTTTTTTATTCTTTATCTTTTCTTTTTTTTAAATATTCTTCTTCAACATTTATTATTTTTTCATTTCTGAACTTTTTTTTTAATAATTTATGTTTATAAATTTGGTTTTAAAGAATTTTTTTTCTTTTAAATTCTCTTCCAAATTTTTATACTTATAATTTTTCCACTTTCATTCTTTTCTTTGCAATTTTTTCTTTTTAATTGTCATGTTTTAGATTTTTCTTCTACAATATATTCTGCTCCTTCACGGTAAATCATTAGGTATTAAAATAACACCAAAAAGGATTAGAATAATCCAATTTAGTGTTATTTTAATCCATTTTAGTGATATTTTAATACCTAACGATTTACCGTGTTAGAGTTCGTTTTTAATCATTCTTTTCTCAAGAATTTGTTTGCTTAGAATTTATTTCTTCAGCATTTTCTTGTTTAGAATTTTTTTTTTAGAATTATTTATTTTAAAATTCTCCCCCTAGAATTTTTGTTAATCATTTTTTTAGAACTTATTTCAGTATAACATATAGAAAATCCTTAAGATGAGAGATGTATAATATTGTTCTTTAGAATTTTATTCTGATGACTGAATCTGCAGCACAATTTTTTTTAGAATTCTTTTATTTAGAATTTTTTTCCCAGAATTTTCTTTGTAAAATTTTTTATTAATTGCATTTATTAATTTTTTTTATTATTTTTTACATTTCCATGCTATTTTTTTTAATTAAAATGGAAATAGGACTAAATTTGCGTAAAATAAAGGAAAATAAAGATATTATGCAAATAATAAAAGATGCTTTCAACATTGAAACTCGGATATGAAACTATTTACCACTTGCTCTTTTAGATGATCACACTTGTCTTTTTCATCTTTCACACAACATTGCAATGGCTCCATCAAACACGCAACTCGAATAACATATCAATCATTCGAGAAAGGTTGAAAGCAAAGCGGAAAGGGGAAAAAGGGGGTGGGGACTGACAATCTAAAACAACTCTAGAAATATATATACTCTTCCTTTTCTCGAATGCAATACAATCCGTATGGTAAACAGGCAGTGCGATCCATTTCAAACTATATAGTTGTGTTCTGTGTGTGTGTGTGTTTGTGTGCGCTGCTTCTCTCCCCCGCTTTTCCTTTTGACAAGACGGTCTCGAATACGTACAGTGCGAAATTTATTACATAATATCGCGAAAGGCTGTCACCTTGTGATTTACGTGTTCGCCAGTGCCTAACAATGACAGGAGAATGAGAGAAATGGTGATATTTGGCATTTTTCTCTCTTTCAGTGTCCTCTCTTGTTTTGAAGAAGAAAGAGAGAGAGAGAGAAAGAGGGAGAGGGACTATTTTCCTCTCCACCCTTCGTGTGTAACTTGTTCTTTTTCTTTTTGTTATTATTATTCTTCTTCTGGCTGGTCTCGTGGTTGCGGCCTTGCAATGCTGCCTCGTTCATCGATGCCACCTCCTCTCTTGTTGCACCATTGCATCAGCATCAGAGCAGCAATAGCAACACACCACAGCAACAACAGCGAAATGCAGCCAGGCAGCGACTCTCTCGCTCTCCTATTATCTCTTCTATCTCTCTTACTCTAGAAAGAAGGAAGGATAGAGAGAAAACGAGGGAGAAAAACGGAATCAGAGAAAAAGAGAAAAAGAGACAGAGAGATTATTCGCAGTGGAGAGACATTGGCCTACCACACTCGACCTTGCCAGTTCGTTGCACTATACACGCAACTATCTGCCTATCTTTCTGCCATCTTTCTCTATCTCGCTTTCCCTCTTCGTTCCTTTTTCCCTCTCCCCATCTCTCTCACTCTCTATATACGCCTCACCTAGGCTCTCAAATGCCTATAAGAAAACCACCTTCGCCACGCAGCTCCTTCGTCATTCTATATGTTCTCATTTATCGTTTGCTCCGAAACCTCTCTCTCTCTCTCTCTCTTACTCTATCAGAGAGACCAGACGACAGGACAGCGTCATAAAATTTATTATGATTAATTGAACATGCAATGCACGACGTCCGATTATGCATCGATGAAGAAACCTCTTCCTAAACTGTCGAACCAGTCAATTGCAAAGAAGAAAAGCCTCTAACGTAAATGACAGGGGGAGAGAGAAAGAGAGACTCTCTTGTATAATAGAAAAACGAAAAAGTTCCAATTTTTGTTGTTACAATTTTTTTTTCTAAGAAGCAGATTTTCCTTCGCAGTTGGAAATTGACAAGTTTGACGAATGCAGGGCTCGAACTAGGACCGTAAATCCCGTAAAAGTCCGTAACTTTGCTTGAAGTCCGTAAAAGTCCGTTTTTTTGAATAAAGGTCCGTAAAGTACGTAAATTATACGATATAATTTTCCCTCAATTTGATGATTTTTAATAGGTTTCTATACTATTCTAATAAAATTTTCCAAAAGAATTCAATTATTTAAAAAAAAATCTACTAAAATTCTACACAAATCTTTAATTATTTTCAAAAAATAATAACAATTTTACAAGAATTTCATTATTTACAATTTTTTTTATAAATTTCTTCGCAATATTCAATTATTTTTATAAATAATAAAACTTTTACAGGTATATAATTTTTTTGGCAAATAATAAAATACTTATTAGGAATTCAATTATTTTGATGAATAATAAAGATAATTGCAGAATTTCAATTATTTTTAATACAATTTTAATTTTAATTTTTTTTAATTTTAATTTTTTTTTTACAATTTTAATCAAATTCCTCAAAAAATGTAATTATTCTTAAAAAATTTTATTAAAATTTATCAAAGAAATTTAATTATTTTAATAACCTTTGCTACAATTTATTTATTAGAATTTAAATATTATTTTTAATAAATTTTTGATTAAATTTCTTTAAAGAATAAAATTATTGCATTCAAAATTTTTAATGCAATTCTTTGCGTAAATTATCAATTATCTTTATGAATAATAAAATTCTTCTCTAAAATTGAATTATTTTCAAAAAATTTAATAAATTTCTTGGCAAAATTTCAATTATTTTCAAAAGTTGTCCCTAATTTAATTATTTTTAATATCTATTTTAATAAAATTTTGCAAAAGAATTCAAATTATTTGAAAATTGGTTGATACAATTCTTTAAAAGAATTCAATTTTAAAAAACATATGTAATTATTCAATAAATTGTTTTTTTGTATTTAAATAATGAAATTCTCGCAGAATTTTCTCATAGAAATTGATTTATAAATGGATTTGAGTTAAAATTTTAGATTATAATTGAATATTAAAAGTATTAGAGCGTAAAATTTTAGAAATAATTAAATTTTAAAAAGGTTTCAGATTCAAATTTTTGAAAATTTGAATTTTTCATATTTTTAACTAAGTAACAATTCTGTGGAATTAATTTTTTTGAGAAATTTTAATTGGGAATTTTTTTTATATTATTTGAAGTTTTTATTTTCTAATACATATTTAATTGAAGAATTTACAAATAATTGAAAAATCGAATATTGTAAAGAAATAGATTTGAAAATTGTCAAAGAACTTTTTCGAAAATTATTAAAAATAATCAATTTTAAGAAGAATTTTAGTTAAAAATTCTTGAAAATAATAATTGAATTGATGATGATTTTATCACTCTATCTTTAATTATTATAAAACATGAAGACTCGGAGTTATCGATATCTTCATGTTTTTTTTAGTTTTGAAAAAATCTAATTTATAGTTTTAAGTAAAATGTTCTCTTATATATTTTTGTCAGTAATTGGTCCGTAAATGGTCCGTAATTTTTCATTTTTGGTCCGTAAAGTCCGTATTTTTAAATACTTTCACTGGTTCGAGCCTTGCGAATGGCTAATTACTGTGGACAAAAAAATTTTTTTCAATACATGGACGATATATCTTTTGAGAATTTTTCTTTCCTTGAATTTTCAAATGAACGGGAATCTAATTAGAAATGCCAATTTATAATAGATGCGGAAATTAAATCAGAATAATAAGAATATTGTGTAGTAGAAGTTTTACTGAATTTGAAAATTCTGCTACAATGAAAATAAGATGAAAAATAATCTGTTACTTAAAAATTTATGATAAAAATATTTATAAATATAGAACATACACTAAATTGTTTATTAAACTAGTTTATTAAACTAAAAATTACTTTTCAATTGACAAAATATTATACTATTTTCCAAAATTGAATAAAACTTAAATAAATTTTAAATTCACTTTTTTTCTGCGACAATGATTTTTATTTCAAAAATAAACTTTTGACAGGCTTTAAAAGTTTATTTAGTAACTAATTTTTTAAATTTTATTGCTACTTATTCTTGAGAAATTAAAAAGTTCACTAAATTAGAATTGTACACAGTAAGCAATTCAATTTAGAAATAATTCAGTCAATAAATAAATCATTTAAAGAATTTTTTATTACACGGGTTTTCTAATCATAATGTATTATTTTATTCACATAATTTTCTATATGTATTTTCTTATAAATTTTATTTTTCTTGCATAATATTATTTATCACTACTTAAAAAACATTTATTTAATAATTAAACAAGATTTTTATTTAACTGAAACTATATACACAAAATCTTTAATTTACTGAATTCTAATAATCAAGATTTATATGTAAAAGGATTTTTAACTTAAAAGAATTCCCATTGTTACAAATTTTTATTTAACTAATTTTTTATATAATACTTGGTAATTCTATTTTAAAAAAATTTTCATTCGCCGCATTCATATTGAGAAATATTTTAAATTCAATGCGTATTCCTGCACTGAAAGAAATATTCGACAGATTGTGCTTTTTTACTCAGGCAATTTTTGCCTAAGAACAAAAGCAATACACGTAAAGCAATTGTTTCTTTAGAAAAAAAACTATTTTTGCCTTTAAAAAAGGTAAAAATTGCTTTAGTTAAAATTTTTGCGTTTAAAAAAGGCAAAAATTGCTTTTTTTAAAAAAGAAACAATTGTTTTACGCATATTGCTTTTATTCTAAGGCAAAAGTTGCCTGAGTAAAAGGCACATTCTGTCAAATTTTTTTTTCAGTGTGGGTCATAATTTTTATTTCGAAAATTTCTCTCTTTTGCCAAAATTCCAAAGTTCCATTAAATGAAAATTTTACTACTTTATAAATAATTTTACTAATTTTAATAATATCAATTGTTGATAAATTAAAAATTTCGCTAAATGAGAATAATTTTGGAAAACAAAAAATTTATTGAAATAAAGATTCTAATTGAAAATAATTTTTATTAAATTGTTTATAAAACAGGACTTTTCAATGAATTTACAATTTTTTAAATTTATGAACAAAAATTTTTAAACATTTTTACTGAAATTTCTAATAATTCAACTATAATACAATTGAATTTACGAGAAACAGAATTAGAATTTTTTATTTCATATATTTTTTTGAACAATATTTACACACAATAATTCTGAAAAATAAAAATTTATTAAATGAAAAAATCTGTCAAATAAAAATTTTATTAATAAAAAAGTTACATTTCATTAATTTTATTATTAAAAAATGAAATGAAACAAAAAATTCTGCTAAAAAAAACGCTGCGAAATAAAAACATACATCGAATAAAATTTTTTCTTGTTATCAAATTTTGTCAAATAAAAATTCTATGGAATAAGAAATGCGTTGAATTAAAACTATTGCTCGATAACAATTTTGTAAAAAAATAATTTTACAAAATAAACATATGTTGAATTAGTCCTGCATAATAGAAATTCTTTTGAATAAGAAAGTAAATAAAAAAATCTACTTAATAGGATAAATCAACAAATAAAGCAGTGATGATAAAAGCAAATGAAATAAACAGTTCATCTATATCTAGGAAAAAAAGTTCTCTAGTGTATAAATAAAAAAATTGAAATTCATAAGAGACATTGGAAAATTAAAATGAAATAGATCGACATGACTTTAGAATTACAATAGTTTTCATGTTTTAAAAGAGTAAAAAGATATTTTGTAACATAACATAACCGAAGAAACACGATCATGAATATCATTTTAATTTATAAATTATCTGCAAAAAAAAATAAACAAAATGTTTCAAGATGTTTATGCCTGCATTTGAAATCATTGAACTTGAAGGGATTGAATTGCTTCAGAAGCAATTCAAGCATGAATTCAATGGTAAGGAGAATTTTATCTTGCTCGCATTCTACCTGCTTGCAAGTGCTGCACACACAACACTTTATCAGACCACTAACGCACATGAAAAACAGGTTGTAATCACCCAGGTGTAACAATTTTCCAATTTTAAAGCTTCTTCAGGAAATTTTTCAATTTTTTACTTTTATTGAAAAAGAGGGAAGAAAATTCTAACGCGCGAGACAATAAACATATAGACTTTAGCGCATTTTCTATTTTTTTCAACTAATTAACAAATGAATAAATTTCTATTACCATAAGCAGTGATTTTATTTTCATTGTGGTTATATTTCAAAAGCTGGAAGTTCATTTAAACTTGAGAGGAAGAGGGAGAGAGGGAAGTTACGCAGAGTGTATAGTGTGAGTTTAGAAAATATTGAATATTAAGAAGAAGCGAGTGAAAATTTACTGGTATCCTTTTTTCTCCCCTCGCCCTCTTTCCTCAAGTGTGGTTTAATTTCCTATAAGAGAACATTTATAAATTTATAACCTCATTTAAAGACCTTGCGCTTTTTCTTCCGCATTGGGTCAGTATTTTCTCGGGGTATTTTTTTTTCTTTTTTTTGACAAAGAAGCAAGAGATTTGTTTCACTGCTAATATTAACCTCGGCTCTCGTACATTATAAAGCTGTGTTATTCATGAATAAGTAAAGTGTGTAAGGGCACACCCCTGCATAATTTAATTATACAAGGACGCAAACCTTGTATAATTTGTCGTCAGGCGCTGAATGATTAAAGGAGTTGTCTCTTTGACATTCTATTAAGAAAGTCTATTACATATATTTATACAAATTAGAACTCGAGACAAATTTCTTTTTACAGTTTTAATGAAAAATGAAAAATGGTTCAACCATTTAACGTTTGCAAATTAAAAATAACTCTTTCATTAATCTTTTAGTAGGAGATATCAATTTTTGTTAATTTAAAAATTAATAGAAATTGAATCCTATAAATGTATTTTTGAATTTAACTGTAACACTTCGTTAATTTTTAATTAAATAAAAATTTATTTAAAAAAATTAAATCGATATTTAAATTGTAATTCTTAATCATCATTTATTTTTAATATAATTTTCTGGCTTTATCACTCGGTAGTTTTACTCATTTTTATTAATTAAAAATAATTAACAATTCTCTAAATTTAAATTAGTAAAAATAGTTACTAATTTGAATCAGTGTCTGACTTTATGCTTTTAAACTAGTTAATGATTTATAATAAAATAATATTTGAAATTAAAAAATTTTCAATTTTAAAAAATTATTAATAAATAAATTTTGTTAGTTTTTGCTTTTTTCATAACAAATTGCATTTGACTGATCTTAATTATGCAAATTTTTCTTCTTCTTATAATTATGAAAAACATTAGAAAATTAGATTATTTAGTAGAATACCCATTTTTATGTATAATTTTTATTTCTCAATAACAGAATTCTTTTATTTGGGAAAAAAAACATAACATACATATTCCCGTTTCTTAATATTTTTGTAGAAAATTCTCAATTTTCATAAGCAAATAATTTTCATCATTCCTATTTTTAAATTACAATTGCTTTAATAAAATTCAAAGTTTTTTAACAATAAAGGAAAAAATGCTTATAAGTTTTCTTTGTCAATTACAAATTTCAATTGGAAATTTTGAAATTTTTAGAGAATGAAGGAAAAAATTATTACTCAAAAAATATTCTGCTACATTTATTTACGAGTTTCGCTTTAATTTTTAAATTATTTAAAACCACCGATAACTTCTTTAGTAAATAAATATTTAAATATTATTTTTACACAGGAATTAGGATTTTAAAAATTGTCAAATTCAATGTAAATATGACCTAATGAGAAATCCATTATTTTATATAACACGAAAGAAAACTTTTAACTGGAACAGCAATAACTTTCTCTAAAATAGCGAAAGTATTCGCTGCAATAACTAAAAATTTCGCTAATATATATAGTGAAATGTGTAGTTGTTTCAGGTGAAGATTTTTTTCGTATATAAGAATACTGTTAATATAATGTTTTAAAAATTATTTTCATCATCGCAAATTTCGAAAAGGGCTCAACTTTAAAAACCGTTAGTGTCATTTTTATATAACAAAAGACAGTGAAAATGACTCTTACGATTATTAGAGTTGAGCCCTTTTCGAAATTCGCAATTCAATTATATTAAAATTTTGTTAAATAATTGAAATTTTGTTTTGAAATTTTATTAAAGTAGTATATATTGAAAATCATTGAAAATAATTGAAATTAGGATAAGAATTTAATTGATATTTTTGAAAATAATTGAATTTCTGCAATTATGTGTCATTTCTCCAAAATTGAATTTTTTAACGTTCATAGCAAAAGTTTGAATTAAAAATGTTTAAATTTTGTTATTTTTAATTAAAAGCTAATTTAAATCTAGATTTGGATTTCAAATTTTCATTTTCATGTTATGAATTTTTTAATTAATAAAAATGTGCATCTTCATTTCAATTTTTAAAAGTAAAAAAAAAAATTCTAAAAATTAAATAAGCAATTGATTTACGAAAATTAGCGAAATGAATAAAATTTGAATAATCTAAATTGAATGAATAACTTTGAAAAGTCACTGACTCTTGTACCCCGTTTATGAGAGAGTTTCCATGCCCTCTAGGCGGAGATTTACAAAAACATTTTGGCGCGAAATTCAAATTCAACTAGAAAAAATCCAGAAAGAATTAAAAAATATTTTTTGAAATTTTGTCCAATAGGCAAATTTGATAGTCCTTTTCCTTTTGTTTTTGTAATGAAAGAAAAATTTTATTTTTAAAGAGAAAAATGAAAATATGCACATGAAACTATATTAATTTCCGACATTTCAATTTCCCTGTAAGCATATGAGACAAATCAAAGAAGTTGTATAATATCCGATCGCGTACGCTAACCCAGAAGCAATCAAAGTGTGATTGAACGATCGTAATCGTCCTTTCTGTGCAGTTTAACAGACATTCGCCCGCACATATGAGAGTTGATATTACCCGTCATTCGCAGTGAGAGGGAGAAGGAGAGAGCTATCGCTGTGTCGTCAACTCAATGAATCTTGAAGCATTTTAGTTGTTCAGTAAAGTGCACTGAACTCATTTCCGTTCGTGCGATGTAATAATGTCGAACGCATCCCATGCGCCTATATGCACACATATTTATACAAAACCGTAACAACACAAAACTAACGGACAAACTTGTATCCTCCATATACACCCTCGGCAGTCATTTTACCTGTACGCACATTGCTTCCAACTCAAGAATTAGTTCCCGTTCACTAACTATGAAAACTATTTGTTAAAGTATCCAGCATGTACTTCAAATTCAAAGAGACATCATTTTTCAATATCACGAGGATATGTCTAATATAAATTATACAATACCATCAATAATGCAGAGCACATTCATTTAATAATTAATGAATAAAACTAATTTTGTTTGACCAAATAATTTTCTCTACAATTTTTCAGAACTGACATTGTATTGAGAACTTGCATAGTTTAATTCAATTTTTTTAAAATTTAAAAACCTGTTTCACCATATTTTATAGTTTAGTTATACATAACTACAAATGAACCTGAAGTTACCAACGATGATTCAACGAATAACTTAAAAAAAAATTTTCTCAGGATATAAATTTTTCTTGTGTATTTTTAACCCAAGTAAACCCTCCAAACCCTAAAATAAAAAAAAACGTGGAAAAAGCAGTGATTTTTATACTTTTTTTGAATTTTTTCCAAAAATCACGAAATTTTAAGTAAATTAATAATTCCTCGCCTCGGTAGTCATTTTTTTCTTTTAATAATTATTTATTCTAATGTCGTGTGCCATTTAAAAAAAATTCCAAGTAGTTCCAAGTCGGGGAAAGCAGTAATTTTGGTTTTTTTCTCACGGATTTTTGAAAAATCCGGAAATTTCAAGAAATTTAATAATTCCTCGCCTCGGTAGTTACTTTTTTCTTTTGATAATTATTTATTTTAATATTACACGTTATTTAAAAAAATTTTAAGTAATTCCAAGTCGGGGAAAGTAGTGATTTTTTTTTTTTTGTCGAATTTTTTCCAAAAATCACGTAATTTTAATTAAATTAAATCTCGCCTTAAATACCTCGCCTTGTTAGTCATTTTTTTCTCTTGATAATTATTTATTCTAATGTCGTGTGCCATTTAAAAAAAATTCCAGGTAGTTCCAAATCGGGGAAAGCAGTGGTTTTGATTTTTTAAATGAAATTCCAGGTTTTTTGGAAAAAATTCGACAAAAGAAATAAATATCACTGCTTTCCCCGACTTGGAATCACTTGAAATTTTTTTAAAATAACGTCTAATGTCAAAATAAACAATTATCAAAAAAAAGTGACTACCGAGGCGAGGAATTATGAATTTAAATGAAATTTCGGAATTTTGGGAAAATTCGTGACACAAAAAAATTTAAAATCACAGCTTTCCCCGACTTGGAATTACTTAAAATTTTTTTTAAATAACGTGTAATATTAGAATAAACAATTATCAAAAGAAAAAAATGACTACCGAGGCGAGGAATTATTAAATTACTTGAAATTTCCGGATTTTCCAAAAATCCGTGAGAAAAAAAAACCAAAATTACTGCTTTCCCCGACTTGGAACTACTTGGAATTTTTTTAAATGGCACACGATATTAGAATAAACAATTATCAAAAGAAAAAAATGACTACCGAGGCGAGGAATTATTAATTTACTTAAAATTTCGTGATTTTTGGAAAAATTCAAAAAAAGAATAAAAATCACTGCTTTTTCCACGTTTTTTTTATTTTAGGGTTTGGAGGGTTTACTTGGGTTAAAAATATACAAGAAAAATTTATATCCTGAGAAAATTTTTTTTTAAGTTTTTCGTTGAATCAACGTTGGTAACTACAGGTTCATAACTACAACTATATAGTTATAGTTTTTAAATTTATTTAATAGTAACTTTAAACTGAACATTCGTAACCAACATTATACCTACACTGGAAGAAAATGTATATTAAATTTTGTAAAAGTATTTTACAATTTGGGGAAAAAGTGCAATAAACCGAAATTTTTACATAAAAAATACTAAACTTTTAAAAACATTATGTCGAATTTAGTATAATTATATCAAATATGAAGAATTTTAATTCAATTTTAATATAACATTATTAAATTCTACATAATTTTTTTTAAAGTTTAGTATTTTTTATATCCAAATTTCCGTTTGCTGCATTTTTTCCCCAAAATGTAAAATAATTTTACAAAATTTAATATACGATGTCAAAATTGAGAAAATTGTTCAAAATTTTGAGATAAACTTAATAAATTAATAAATAAACAATTGAAAATGAAGAAAGGGAATTTTTCTCCGACATTACACTAGTTTAGTCCCATGTAGTTTTTCACTCCTATTTCCAAGAAATACTTCAGTCTCTTGACTTTAATTTGTTTTTCGTAGGAGATTTTCTTGAATATTTCAAAATTTCGAGCCAGTTTGATAATTCTGATTATACATGAGAATATACTGAGTGTATTAAAAAAAAATTCATTTTTTAATTAGAACTCAAAAAAGAGAACCAATTTGACAATTATGACTTCGGATTTGGATTCAGCGGACAAAAATATATGGAAATATACTATTTTAGTATCTCAGCCAAAAAACTTTTCTTTCTTGTGTGCCTGTGTTTTTAGACATAATTTGCTATATTAGATTCTGGTCTCCGTATTAGATTAACCATTTTTAATTGTGTAAACAATCATGAAATACTATAATTTTTATTTTATTAAGTGTTGGTAGCATCGTAGAAATTTTTAAATTAATTTCCTTCCACTTTTAACTAAAAAATAAAATACACAGACAATTGTGGGGTATTTTTTTAAAACCAAAATATATTAAAATAATCTAAAACGTTTTAAGTATAAGTTTGTATAAGTACAAAAGTATTCAACAATGGTAAATGTATTTAGCAATAGTAAAAGTAAATTTTTAGTCAGACTTATCATTAGTTGAAAGTGTTAATTTCTTAATTCTAATAAATTAGAATTTTTCTCAATGATAATTCTCTAGTGTGGAAATTCTGCCAATTGAAAATTCTAATAAGTAAAAATATGTTGTGTTGGGAATTCTGCTTAAGATCATGTGAGTCTTTTAAAAATTCGATGATAATTATGTCGACAACTTTTCTCTTAAAACATTTAATAAATTAAGCTGAACTTTTGTAAGAAAGTCTAAAATATAATAAAGAAGGGCAGTGATGTGCAAAAGTTTTAATAGTTAAAAATAAATTACAATAAAACACTTTGAAATCCGTAAAGTTGAGAAATTGATTATCGATTAAACTAATAATTTAAAAGTAATTTGTAGTAATTAATTTTTAAAAATATCAAAACTTTTATACATCACTACCCTTCTTCATTGTATTTTAGACATTGCTACAAAATGTCAGCTCATGTTATTAAATATTTAAAGAGAAAAGTGGTCGAAAATATTCACTTTGAAAATTTAACAATCAAATGAGAATTCCGCGAAATAAGAATGCCTTGAATTAAAATTCTATTTAAAAAATATTCTGTGATTTACATTGTTATAAAATTTGGTTGTGAAAAATTTGTTGGATTATTTTACTCAATAAAAATTGTACAAAATAAAATTTGCTTATAATTTTATTATCACAATGGTGAAATAAATTTTACACAAACAGAATAATACTCAGCAGTGCAGTGATAAAAATATTTAACAGTAGTAAAAGTACATTTTTAGTCAGACAAAATGATTATTGGATTTTTTCAACCTTTTGTCACTGATACAACATCGGTAGTAAATTTTTTATAAATGATGTGAGCAGCAAATAAGATCTTTTTAGTAAATGTCAAAGGAGGTCGGTAACCTAATGTTATGTGACTCACTATTTGATTCGTAATATGGAAACATCGATGCCGATCGGAGATTTCGCGCATAAAATCTGCTCTCCAAATGAGGAACATCGTTATTCCCGCTGGCTTACATCGTGCTCTCGTTAGGAAGTCATAAAATAAACCTGAAACGCCATTATCGTTAGCTGTCTCAACTATTTTTCATTGATGAACCATGTCGTCGTTTGTATACAATAACAATAATGACACACACTTTGTATTGTATAGACAACAAGTACCTGTTATGCTTTTATGAAGAAAAAAATGGCAAAACGTGAGTTTCAATTTTTATGTTCTGCTCATAAAACTTATACTGCTACTGGCCTCTTGAAGACAAATTTCAGCAACTATTCCATACTTAATAATTCATATTAACCAATTATTCAAATTAAAAATGGATTAATACATTTTTATCTTAACAGATTGTCATCTGCAAAGAAAAAACGACAAATCATTTTTATGAATTGATTTCTAAATTTTTTGTCTTTTATAACAAATTAATAAAAAACACATTTTCAACAGCAATAAAAGTAAATTAAATCAAGTTTATTTTTAAACTCTAAATTAAATAATTAACAACTACAAGAAATTGAAAAAATGACGAAAAGTTATCTACTAAATAATTTTTTAAAAATTTCACCAACAATAGAAATATCAGGTGACTAACAATTGGTGAAGTTAAATTCAAAAATATAATATTAATTATGCGATTAATAATTATATAAAAATACTTTCTTTATTTTTAATAATTTTATAAATTTAACGAAATTTTAAATTTTAAATCATTTGATAAAAAAGTGGTAAAATAATAAGGTACACATTAGTTAGTAATTGTATAATGTTCGTTTAGCAATTTTTTTATAATAATTTAATTAAGCTAAGTATGTAAAAAAGAACTTTTTTTAAATGTTTTAACTGTTTCTGAATTTTCAAAATTATAATTAAATTATTATTATCATATCACAGAAAAAAGGTGGTATAAATTTTGTTGCGGGTAATTTTAACCAATGCTAAGTCACATAGACAGTGGCGCCCTCACCTAGGAGAAATTTTGTTGCGGCGAATTTTTACCCCAAAATCAGGTTAAAATTTAAACTTTTTTTTTCTTGTGATGAAACAAAAGTTCTTAGAAAAGCAAAGAAAGAAATAAAATAAATAAATACAAGAACATACAAGAATGCAAAAGGAACAGATAATTATTCCAGAAAAAAGGGAATTTATAAATCGACATGCAATAAATTAGCATAAATGATAGACGGGAGACTACAGAAAACTAAAACTGACTGGAAATCCTTAAAAAACAATTTAGTCATATTCTTATTTGACATATATGACGATTTGAAAAAAGCTAGAAAATTTAAAAATGACAAGAAATTAATTTTCCGTCAAATACTTACAAATTACAAATAATAAGAAATAAAATTAATATAATAATTTTTTTTTAAATTAGTATAGAGAAAAATAATCAAATTCGAGAAACAAATTATTTAAAGGGAGAGTTCACCGATATTATAAGTATTTTAAGAAAATAATTTAAATATTTCATAAAGTGTTTTTTATTGTAATTTTTTTTTATTCAATGGTCATGAAATAAAATCAGTCATAAAATATTTTGACACTTTTAAAATTTCTATTTTTCTTAAAAATTAGTAGATTTTCATATCCATGCGTAATTTTGTAAAAAATATGTTTTTATATCCACAAAAAAATTGCCGAATGAAAAAATTAATTTCTACATAATTTTTCATTTATAAAAAAGTTTTATTTTTGCTGCAAATACTAAAAAGTACCACACCCAGAGAAAAAAATTATTTAAACTAAATATATTTCATTTGACCTAATTAAACGTATATTTGTCTCAGAACCAACTAGACTATTTATTTGTTTTAAATAAAATTTTTAATTCGACACAAATAAAACATATATTTGAGTCAGATAAAATTTTATTTAAACCAAATGAAATTTATTTGAAACAAATAAAAAGTCTAGATGGTTCTGAGACAAATATACAATTTCTCTGGGTGCACTGTTAATCAATTTTTAAATTTGAAAATTTTAAGTTAGAAAAATATTCAAACTAATTTCAGATTAGAATTTATTTAAATATAACATAAAAAATATAAAGAAATTTTTATCTGAAATAAGTTAGAAAAATAAGCAAATGAATTTCCAAATAATAAAAATTAATAATAATATGGTATTTTTTTAGTATTTCCAACATAAGAAAAAATTATTTTAAAGAAATGCTACTAAAATTGTAAAAATTATTTTTTTATTTCACAATTTTTTTGTGAATTCAAAAACATATTTTTTACAAAATTAAGCATTGATTGAGCCCTCTTCTTTAAATAGAATTTTGATAATGAAAAAATTAAACAAAGTTGTTTCCGAATAAAATAAAATAAGAAAAAGTGGTTTTTGAATCTAAGAGAAAATCATATTAAAAATTTGATGTCAGATTTTCAAAATTAAAAATGAAGGATTTAATATGGTTGTCAAAATTTAAAAATATTTTATTATAAATCTTCATATCTGGGGACTTTTTGATGTCGATAAAATTATGAATCTAAAATCAGATTTTTCTTCCAAAAAGTAGAGGTAATATTATATTTGGTTTATAAGTTCTACTTTTTTTCAAACTGTGATTTTTAATTAAAAAAAAAAAAAAAAAATTTTCTAAATTAAAAAGTCTTCAGTTTGCAAATAATCAAAAAAATAATTTAAAAACATTTATTTTCAAAGTTGAACCAAAAATTAGTCACGCAGTTAAATTTTTCTATTTTTATTTTAGATCTATAATATTCATTCTTAACAGATCTGATATTTTGAATTTTGAAAATCTGTCATCAAGTTCTTTATCAGCGACCCTGAAAACCCCTGAGAAATCAAGTTTCAGAAAAAAACAATATTTGTAATTTTCGACCGCCATATTGGATCCGCCATTTTAAATTTTGAAAATCAGATATACTCGTAATCTGCGAGCTTGAAAACAATTGTGATATTAGAAAATGTATAAACTCATAAAAGCAAAATTGGAGTCTATTCATTGGCCTCAATTTTCATGAACAGTTCCTCAGTTTTTCTAGAATTGGGAAATTTTACTTTTTAAACGATTTTTTTTTAAATATAGGAAGGATGGAGTTTTGTCTTGATACTATCATTTAAAGTAAATCTGGTAAAAAAGTGCGGGTATTTTTTTTATTTCAATAGAAATGTATAATGGAAGTTTGAGAAAAAAATTTGTTTTATTGTTGAACTTTTAAAAACAGACTCCTGACCTACGTCTTTATTACTTCTTTTCTTTCTCTCTCTCTCTCTCTCTCTCTCTCTCTCTCTCTCTCTCTCTCTCTCTCTCCTCTCTCTCTCTCTCTCTCTCTCTCTCTCTCTCTCTCTCTCTTTGAAATGAACGCTTCAAAATTGTTTATACATGATTCACTGACAAATAATGCAACAATATCGACTGAATTGAAGATAGGAACGCTATGACAAATGATGTGCCGGGGTGGTATGAACTTGCAAAACCAGTTATCGAGAGACTGATCAAGAAACGTAATTCATGTAGGTCGATCGGTTTGTTACGAGAGCTGGTTTTATAAATATTTACAGCCAATCGTAAACTGGTCTTTAAATGCCCTTTGTTTGTCCAATGACGTTTCCCGGTTGTTTGCTCGAATTATCGAATCTTCCCAATTAAATTTATAACCTAAGACCTCTTTCTCGCTCACTCTCTCTAAGTTGATAATAATTGTTCCCCAGCAGTGCTAATTGCCCAGCACTTAACTAACATCGAAAATTCCATCGAGAAAAACAATGACCAACTTTAACATTACGGCAAATAAAAAAGTACATGAAACTATTCCTCGATAATTGATTTTCAACATTTCTTACCCAATTTAAAATTTTTTAAAAATGAATTACATTCCTACAGGAGTTAATAAAAGTAAAAACAAAATGTTAAACACGCGACACAAAGAATCTAGAATAACATTTTCCTAAATAGAACTTTCTCCAAGAAATTCGTTTCCTTTTGCTCTAGTAGAAAATTATCCGAAAACTAATTAACATACTTGAGGGATCCTATAAGAATAACTTAGGAGAAGCATTTTGTGAAAGCGGAAAGCATATATATATAAAGTTGGAAAATTGCAAGAAAATTAACTCTACAAAAACCTTAAGGTAAAGTAGCTTTTATTATCAATTTTCGGAATATGAATCTTGAAGAGAAGGTCTCATCAGAAAGTAAAATCTGCGGTGGTATAAAGCAAAAGTCGCTCAGCAGAAGGTGCATACAAGGTATGAGTCATCAGAATGAGGAGGAAAAAAAAGAGTAAACAGACCAGTGGAGAATGCCACGACCTTGCCTTCGCTGCCCGGGTAATACGATGCTGAACATGTTTCTCTGTTGAGTTCAGTTTTGTTTTTGTTTTTATTTTATTTCTTTTCTTTCTTTTTTTGTTTTTCTCTTTTTCTGTTCATTGACTGCATCGCCGCTTATATCCTGAGTGTTATAAATAGCGCTTTATCAAATTCTTCTTAGCGCCTCAGTAATCGAGTTAATTTCGATTCTATACATCTTCTTTTCCCTCTTTTACAAGGGAACAATCTTGTTTCAATTTTCCCGAACAGATAAAAAGCAAGATTGAAATTTGCCATTTTTTTGCGCATTTAATTAAATGATAAACCTTGTGATAAAAGACGTTAATATAAAACAATTACAAAAGTGACCGATCACTTTTAATTACAATGAACTTTAATTGGACGAGTAACAAGATTGCTGATTGATGGTTGATAAGAATTTTGGTCTCGATTAAGAGAATCCTTCTCCTTTTTTGCATTTTCTTTTCTCTACATTTTCATTTTCCTTTCATTTTTCTTTCAATTCATTTTCATTTCTTTGCATTTTCTTTTCGTTAAATTTTATTTTATCATTATTTATTTTTTAAATGGCAACTTTTTTATATTTATACAGTTTTTTTTTAAATTTCCTTTCTTTAAATTCCATACATAAGAAACAATTTAATTTTAATTTAAAAATTGAAAACAGTTAAAACGTTGAAAGTGAAACTCACATGATTTAAAAATAATTTTTGGAAATTGAATGTTAATCGTTGACTAATTGTTTGTAAATTTATTTACCTTTAATAAATGAAACATATCAGGAAATAATCCCGACTTTGTTAAATAATTTAATAATTATAAATAAACCAAAAATTATATTTTTGACAGTATAATGAAAGTAAAAGAAATGTAAATAATTACAAATTTAAGGAAAATTGCCCGGATTTTAAAAGTAATTATTTCATAAATTATTATTAATGGAAATTATAATTATTGTCAAAATTTTTTAACACTAATTTTTACATTTTTTAAATAATTTTTTAAAACAATATTGAAAATAGCGTTTCCAAAGAACATATAATGTTTAGGAACTTTTTTAAAAATGTTTATAATAATAATTTAATCATTATCACAATATACAACTTTTGTTTTCCACATTTAAAAAATAATTATTTAAAATTTTTTTAATATAAAATTTTTAGATAATTAATTCTTTAGTAACTTCTTACAAATTAGGAGAGAAAAAATAATTTTTGTTTTTACACTAAATACCTAATAGCATTTGTTTTAAAAAAATTTAGCTCTCTTTCTCTCTCTCTCTCTTTGAAAATTTTTTTGTTAACCTCTCATTTTTATTTCTTTGCACTTGGTAGACTTCTTATTTTCATTTTCATATTTACCTTTACTTTCACAGATTTTCATTTTTACTTTCAAGCACAATGAAATTGAAAGTGGAAATAAAAATTTATAAATCTGAAAGTCAAAAAAAGTGAGAGTAAAAATAAAAATCTTGTAAAAGTGACAGTGAAATTAAAAGAGAATATAAAAAACAATAAAAGTAAAAGCAGAGATTACAATGATTTGTTTTTATGTAATATTAGGTAAAAAAAGGATTTTAATTTACAAAAGGGGTTTAAAAATTCCATTAATTTTAATATATATAATCTAAATTTAAAAAAAAAATTAGTAAAATTAATTTGAGTGTTGAAAAAATTCCCTTCCAAAATAGTAAAATCTAATAATAAAAATTGTTATTCTAGGAATTACTTTTATTATTTTCAAAAACAATTTTTTTACAAAAATTAGAAAAATTTACTTTATAAATATTACCTGAAATTTAATTAAAAATAAATTTGAATAGTTAATCGCAAAGTTTAAGAAAAGTTTAAATAATTTTTATGTTAAGAAATTAACATTGAAAATCGTAAATGTTACTATTAAAAAGCACTATTTCTAGAATAAATTTTATAATTATCCGTTGTGAATATGATTGAAAATTAATACAATATACTTTGATTGTAGTAAAATTTATTCTAGATATAATAAAATTAGCAAAACTTCCAATTTGTATAGATAAAAAATAAGATTTATACGTAAATAACAATTATTTCAGAAAAGATTTCCCAACTGTAAAAATTAAAAATAATCTAACTGTTTCCCATAATTTTTCACGAAACAATTGTCAACTCATTAGTAAGACCCTTCACTAAACGTGAAGCGGACAAAATAATAAATAATCAATTAAAATTACAGCAAAAAATACTATTTTAAAAAATTATAAAATTAAAAAGAATTAATTTAGAAAATGTTTTTCAACCTTATTAATTTTTAAATAATAATAATTCATTGAAATCACAGTAAAAAATATTTTCGAAAAATTTTTAAAATTGGGTTTCTAGACAATAGAATTTTTCAGAAACTATTCCCAAGCTTCTTGAGAATAATAAAATGAAGACCACAATTTTTTCTATGACTAAATAATAAAATTTGTAGAAAAATTACAAATTCCAAAATATCATTCACAAAAGACGAGTTATAGTAAGTTTTCTTGTATTCATTTGGACAGAATCTGGAAGGCAATGCCCATGTTGACCTCTCGTGTTGTCGATACATTTTCAACTTGAAATCATACCAAAGATTTCTCCATGCCGATAATTTTCAATGGCTATATGATATCATCACCCTCTCGTCACGAAGTATTCTTATAACACACAGGGAGAAAATAATTCGCGGCTCGATCTCACGATTGATTTCGCTCTATGCCTAGGCGGAAGTACTACTTTGCGAGTATTTCTTCGAATGGCAAAATACACTCCTGGCTTTAGAGGAATTTTAAGGAAGAACACGTTTCATATATAATAGAGAGAGAAAGAAAAGGAAGAGAGAAAAGGAACAAAAAACAACCCCCTCATCAGTGAAATCTCAAATATTTGTTATATCGTCCCTTCTTTAAATAAAATTCATGCCGTGAGTGTTTAATAAAAAAAAGTGCCATTACGTTACCTCGCTTCAAGCTATTATCCTTGGAAATGCACTGCTAATGATCTTTAGTTACGGGCCCAATGCAAAAGAAGAAGAAAAATTGACAGAAAAGCTACACTTTATCTCGCATTTGTAAGCACATGTGTAATATAAGAAGTTTGTGACAATATACTCGAGAGGTTGTAATGTAGAATTGATATATTTGTTTGTTTTCTATTTAAATATACAGCATTGGTGTTTCTTCCACCCCTCTCTTCATGAATATGGTTTGAAAATTGTATTCACGAGATGAAATTACACCGCAGGTGCAATGCTTACCTTCGTACATTATATGCTAACTCGATTATCATTATATACAAATAAAAAATTTAATTTTTAGCATTTTAAAGGCGAAATAATATTATCTAACATACGCACCGAAAGTACACTATTTTTTACCTGCGAAGCGTGAGAAAAAAGTATCTTTGCCAACGAGATAGAGGAATTTTTCTTTTTTTGAGTGAAAACTTTAATCACAGATTTTTAAATGAATTCTTTTTAACAACTTAGTATATTATTTCAGACTTTTTGAGAAAAATATGAAAGTAAAGTTTCTATTATAACATAAAAAAGTAATGTAGATTGATCAAAAAGCACTGAGTTTACTCTTAAAATATTCAATTATACTAAAGAAAATAACCATTTTAAATAATAAATCTTAAAAAATTTATAATTATTTATATGTGACGCGATCTGAAGAAAGGGACCTTAGAAGCAAAAAATTATAGGTTATGTTTGGAATATTTTAAACGAAAATGCAAAAAAATTATCAGCCGTTAATGTGAATCATTAATGTTTAACATTTCATTATAACTGAAATATTTAATAAACACTGGTTTTAATTTAAAAAAAGTAAAAACAAATTTTTAATCAACAAAAAAGTAACACTAACATAACCTTAAAGTGATTTGCTTCTAAGGTCCCTTTTTCAGATCGTGTCACATATAATATAATAAATTATTCAAATAGTTATCGATTGTAGTTCAAATTTATTTGAATGTTATACTTTTCAATATTCCAGAACGTTACGACATAAATTATTTCTTTGGATGTACACATAAATTATTATTAATAATTGAATTTGTATAACTTCAAAATATTTTAATGAATTATACTATTTAAATTAATAATATTTATTATTAATATAATATTATATTTTTAGTTATTTTATAATAATTGAAATTTTTACTAAATTAAATTGTATAATTACATATATTAATCTCCATATTCTTACATTCATTCTGTCTGTCGTTTAAAGTTATTTTCCGTGTATGCTTCTTTTTTTTTTGATTGTTTGACTAATCTGAATTATTAGGCAAATTATTCTCCTCTTCGATTATAAAAAATACTAGAAAATTTAATTTTTTATATTAGTAAAATATTGTTATTGAAACTTCTTGAAAATTATTTCCATATTTATTATTTAATTATTATTTAAAATTTAAACTAAAATTCATTTTTACACCAATTTTCATCAGAAAACTCTACGAGAATTTAATTTTTTAAATACTAAAGTAAATTATTTATTTATCAATTAAATTCTTCTCAACTATTTATAAAAATAATTAATTGTTTGTGTACAATTTTATTAAATTTGATTTAAAATCATTGAATTCTTGTAATTTTATTCAAATAGTAATTATTACAAACTATTAAAATGAGATAAATTTTTGAAAATAATTAAATTTTGAAGAATTTTTTTATTTATAAAGACAATAATTAAAATTTTGTCAAGATTTTCTTGCAAGTTTAAGACATAAGTGAATTTTGTGATAAAATTTTTTTACTTTTAAAAATAATTGAATTTATGAAATTATTTACAACTTCATAAAAATTTAATTTTTTTGCTGTTTTTAACTAAAAGTCTTCTATAAATCAATTATTTGTAATAATTAAATATATATTGACAAATTTGACTAATTTTACAAGATTTTGAATTCATAAAATTTTTACAAAATCTAAGTATATTAAAATTTCTAATTAAATTCATTCAACATTTAAATTTCATAAAATTTCAAATTGTAAACGCAACTCCTTTAAATTCGAATGAATTTCTAAATATTTAGGTAAAATTATTCATTTAATTATTTATTTATTTCATTATAGTTGTTGAAGATTTTAGTTGTTTGGAAAAAATTTTTGACAGAAATTGAAAAAATTGAACGTTTTGTATTAGAATAAAATTTAAAAAAATTAAAAAATAAAATTTTAAAGTAATTTAAAAAAAAATTAAAAATAAAATAATTAATTAATAAATTAATTTTAAAGTTTATGAGTCAAACAAAAAAGACACAAAAATTCAGAATTTTCTTTATAAATTCTAAAAATTTAATTTATTTCAATAATTTGAATTTAAAATTGTTTACATTGTTTAATTTTTATTTTACAATAATATATAATATTGTAAATAAATAATAAAAATTCAATGAAATTTCACTGATTGTGATTGTAATAAATAAAATCGAAACATTCATTATTCTCTGAAATTAATTAGCGAGAGTCATTATCTATATAAAAGTATATCGTGCGTGAATAACATGATTGATCAAACGTGCCTAATGTATCGTTGTGCACCAAGGACAACTGTAAATATTCAGTTTCACAATTTAAATTATCGATAATTAGAGTGATGTTGTACTTTGGGGAATAGAAGAGAATGTATATTGCGCTCTCCTAATTTCCTTTTCAACTGTCAAAGTGAATTCGAAACAGGAAATCAAATGCTAAACATGCGAGAATTGGCAGATCATAATACACTGCCAGTAATTAACAACAATATATATATATATATATATATATGATTTTACCAGAATGGCGAAAATCGACAAAGGCAATTTTGTTGAACAAATCAAATCAACTAAAAAAAAAGATATTAAAAGAACAAAATACGTATTTCTTAAGAATTGATTAAAAGTTATTAAATATTGAAATATTGATTCATGATTAATAGTTGCTAAGAAATAAATGTTGAAAAATTAATTGATCAGCAACAGTTGAAAAGTTCATTATCAACATTAGTTTAACATCAGTTACTAAGGATTAGTTTCTTAATGATTCACAGAAAATTGTGAGGGTAAATTGTGGGTATTATTTATAAAAAAACAAATAGTTTAAAATTTTCAACTGCAGCTAGAGGGAAATTTATTTTCTCTCTGGTATTTTTCAAAATAGGATGCATTTTTCCAACTCTGGAGATAAATTTCAGTAGAGAGAGGATTTTCAAAAGAGAGAGTGAAAGAGAGGGACGAGATTAAGGTCGAAACACAATTAATGAGGTTCCTAAAGTTAAACACTATAGATGAACTTCACTCATCGAAAATTCACATATCTCTGGTATGATGATGATTGCTCTCGCGTCCAAACAATGTGAAATCAAACAAAGCTCAAAACTATGGGAATGTTTACTCACAAACGAAGGAACCAAAAAAATTTCTAATTTACAAAGCACTCGTCTTTTAAAATACACGATACGAGTTTCATATATCCCAAGTTAAATTGATAATTGATTTCTTTTTCACATATCTTCTATTCTATATTCAATTATATCATTTTTCACAATGAATGTTTGATTGATTGTGCAATAGCAATTCATAAACTGGGACTATAATAAAATTACAAGGGTTTTTCCAAGCGAACTGAATCAGTATACAAATAATCAAACTTAAAAAATTCTATCGATTAGATCGAGTTTAAAGAAGAAGCTTCCACACATATAGTCAGAGAGGAAATAATAACTTTTTATTATACAAAAAGCTTTTAAAAAATGGAGATGAAAATGCTTTCTCGAACATTAAATATTGTCCATTGAAGAAGTTGCGTAATTTTATTGGATCGACGAGAAGACTATCGACTTTCATGAAATGTAAAGCAGAAATGCTGTTTGTAATTCCTTCTTACAACATATATACATACAATTTATACATATATAGGTAATATGAACTGAGTTTAAGACCCTAAGAACTGTCCTAGGCTTTTATATAAAGATTCTGGTCCCGCGTGAGACATTTTATTACCATGAAGGACTTTTGCATTGAGTACGATGTTTAAACGTAAATAACAAGAATTTCCTTGCGCTTCCAACAATACGAAAGGTGCTCCCGAGAGGAAATAACTTTGGCGACATTTTCTTGCATTCGAGAACTTAATCGTTTAATGCCAATGTGTTTTTAATTCTTCCAAGAAGAAGAAGAAGAAGGACAAGATAATGATGAATAAGATGAAAACAAAGAAATAGAGAAAAACAGGCTTCAGATAGTATGACTTATTTAACTTTTTTCGACCATTTTCAAATAATTTAAGGACAGTCATTAAAAATACAAAATGCCAAATCGAATATGACAAACCAAATTTTTTAAGGAGAGAATACACCGATAATTTTTACTATTTAAGAAAATAGTTTAAATATTTTATAAAATCATTTTTTGTTAGAAATTTAATGGTAATAAAATAAAAGGAGAAGGGAATATTATTTTCAATGCAAAAAACATTTTCAAATGAAAAAATTGTTTATTTTATAACTAATTTCAGACCATAATTTTATTATAAATTTCCAATACTTTTTATATAAATAAATTATGATTTTAAGATCATAATTAATTAGAGGAATAAACAAATGAATTTTCAAATTAAAAATATATTCTCTACAAAATTACGCATGGATTTAAAAAAAAATTCAAAATTCAAAAAGGTTCAAAATATTTTCCATTCACAAAATGTCGGGTCCAATATGGCGGAAATATTTTTAAAAATTTAGAAATAAAACTGCAATAGGTTTCAAATTGAAATTTTTACTTTAAATAATTTAAATAAAACATTTTGAAAACTATAATCTGTAAAAAAAATTTTAATTAAAATGCTTTGAAATAAAAGTTGAATTTTTAATACATATTTAATTAAAAACTTTTTGAATAATTTAAATTTTGTAAAATTACACTGAACAGAGTAAAATTTTAAATTTAGGTACTTCGATTTTTATAGTATAAAAATTTGTATTTTGTTTAAATTTTCCCAGAATTTTTCACGAAACAATTGTCAATCATTAGTAAGACCCTTCACTAAACGTGAAGCAGAAATCTACAATATCGACCAAGTTTCAAAATTCTAGAAGAAGTAACGATATCAAAACCTAAACCTTTAATTTTTTTTGTTTTTAAATAGTTGTATTCTAAAAGATATTTTTAAATAATTAAAAAACATTGATTACAAGAAGTATTTTACTTAAAATTCTAAAATATTAATTATATATAGGTATTTTAGAATAATTGCAATTCTAAATTTTAAGTATATAATTAAACTTCAGAAAGTTTTGAAGTTTAAATTTTTTATCTGGTAAAATAAATAAGAAGTGTACATTAAAATAAACGATTTATCAAAATTATTTGTTTTCAATGAGTTTCAAAATTCTGAAAAAATTAGAATTTTAATAACCGTTTATTAAAAGATTTGTAAAATAATTGAATTTTCAAAAGTATTAATTGAAAAATTTTCAAACAGTTAAAAGTTTTGTCAAAATTAACTGAAATAAATTTTAAATAATTTTAATAAACTTTAAAAAAATAATCGGGGTTTTAAAGAAAAATGTCAAAGCAATGAAAATACTATTTTGAAATGATGGAATTTTACAAAAACTTTGAATAGGTATACTTAAAAATCCTTGTACTTAGAATAAATAAAAAAACTAAAATTATTTTATAGTAATATTAGAAATTTTTAGAAATATGCAATTAGATCCCAATATTAGAATGTAATTTCAACAAAAAATTCTGAAAAAGTAGTATTGTTTGTAAAAGTTTCCAATAATTGAGATTTTGTAAAATTGAATTTTAAAGAACTAAATTTTACATGCACCTTAAGTGAACTTTTGTTTTCTAATAATTGAATTTATTCAATTACTTTTACAAAGTTATTAAAAATAACTGATTTAGAGAATAATTTAAGTTAAAAATTCTACAATATTAATTAAATTTTGATCCACTGTTTAGAAGTAATTAAAATTTGAAAGGGTTTGAGATATAAATTTTTCAATATTTTATTTCTTGTTGAAATTAAGTTACAACTATTCATATTTAAACATTATTTAACAAATTTATTCAGTTTTCAAATAACTATTAAAAAACCATGTAACGATTCTTTAGAGAATTCGATACAATTTTAATTTTTCCATCCGTCATATTGGATCCTCCATTTTGAATTATTAAAAAGACATCGAATACGAAATCAACGACACTGAAAACTGACTAATAACGATTTTTAAAAGAATTCGAAAAGATTTCTAATTTTTGTAACTAGATGTATAAAGTTATTAAAAATTTAACTTTAATTAACACCTTAGTGCACTTTTATTTTTTAATTACATCTATGTTACCATATCAATGCTTAGACATTTTTAACTCGATATTTTTCTTTTCGGAGATATTTAAAAGTTGTAAATTGTCTAAAAAATGTTTAAAAAACATTTAAAAATCCATATATTTTTTATTTAACTAACGGCAAATTTTTTAATTCAGTGTTCACTGAGTCACCATTCGAAAGAGCGGTTTTTTGGATTTTAGGAAACGCCTAATGCTAAATTTTTTATTGTGTTTTATTGTTTAAAAATATTACCTTGTTTGGTCCTGAAAGAGTTGAAGAAATAAAAAGTAAAGATATTGTTTTAAAGTAGCTGAATTTAAAAAAAAATACGAGAAGTGAAGTTATTATCGAGATGAGAGAAAAAGTTAAAAAATGAAAATTTTGTTGAATACAAGAGAAAAGTCAGTAAATTATAAAATACATTTTTTTATCAACTCTGAGTAAAAGCAATCTTTTTTTCTTGGAATTAAGTAAATCGACTTTTCTGAGTCGTAAAGCCGATCCGAAGCCTGGATGAAGGAGAAGAAGAAGAAGCATTAATGCCATTGGAAAACGACAACATATACGTCACGTTAATAAATATGATGCGCACACATCTTACAAGAGATATTACCCATGGCAATAAGTTATCAATCAAGAGTTAGAAGAGTAGTGACACACCCATCTCTTGATTAAAAAAAAATAAATTAAGAAAATTCTGCTTAAAGGCGATTAATTTACTTTCTACGATTAATACCTGTTTGGCCCCCCTCTCTCTCAACATGTATATGTGTGCTGATCATTATGGATCATTAGCGAGGGGTAAAAACAGTGACAAGGCGCGGCAAACATTCCAAGTATGGTTACATTGACATTGTCTACTTTATGTTTATAAGAACGGTGTTTTAGATAAGATTGCTTCTTGCTTTATATCGAAACTACTGATTACTAGGTAAAGCTATTTATCTCTTACGCCTACGTTTTTCCATATAGTGTGTTCTCCCTTATCAGTGCGCCAAGGTAATTTAATGATTTTACATATACAACAATATAAACAACAAAATCTCCAACTATAATTCACAATATACAAACATTCAATACATAAACATCAACTAAACAATGCAAAAATTACAAAACACATTTCCTTATACCAATTTTCACTTTATTTTCTCCAATATTCATATTCTCTCCATTTTATTCCTTATTGGTCGAAAATTTTCATTCTTTATATAATTATTATGCATATTCAATGGGAACAATGGAGAAAATAAATCTAATCTATATTGAATGGAAATTTTTTCAAATTCAATATTAATAAAACTTTTAATACAAAATAGAAAAAAAGAAAAAAAATATTATCTTGGTTTAAAAAATAAATTTTTTATAATATAAAAAAAGAAGAAATCTCTTGATCAAATTAGTTCATATTTAAAACGAAAAATGGTAAAATAAAAACTTAAATGAGAAAAGGAAACATTCATTATTCTTCAAGTTCTTTTAAAAGTATAAAAATAGTCTTTTTATTCCTATTAAATTATCATTTCTTCCTTCGCTGACCACGTGTCTTTAAACTTTAAAGTCTATAAAAATGCATTGAAAAAAATTAAAACATGAAAATGTTATTAAATTTTTCACTTTTTACGAATTATTACATCGTTTTAATCCAGAACTGAATTATAGATAAAATAACCAGTATCTTGAAATCTACCATTACTATATGAAAGTGTTTTCAAATGAAAACAACAATTATTATAAAATGGTAATAAAAAGAATGATAATAATAAAAATCTATACAGTAATAATTATCCGCAAAGAAAAAACAACTCAACAACTCTCTTTATAAATAATAATATTAAAATTTAGAATTATTTTCTGCATTCAATATTTTAATATGATTGTAAAATGAGATGAGGTAGAATTTAATAGACTAAAAATAAATTAAATAAACAACAGAAAGAATTTCATTTTACAAAAGTTGAAAAAACTCTAAATGAAAATTACAAAAGTGAATTTCGCTTCTTTTCATAAAAAAATTAGAATTTACTATAATCTTTGTCTATGATTTTACAAAACTGAAATGTTCATTTCCACGTTTGTAATTTTTAGCTCTATTTTAATTTTACAGTTTCTTCTTGTCTTAAAATTTCTTTCGAAAAATTTTAAAATATCGACTTTATCTTTAAAAAAATCTCTTTTGCATAAGTCAAGAGATCTTTTTTATATTAACTCATAAATGATTCAATAATTTTTTTTTTCTAAAAATTATGATTATTTGTAAAAATGAAAAAGAACTTGAACAGAAAATTTTTTGCTCATTAAATTCAGTACATTTTTCTCAAAATTATAATTTAAAAAAATGAAAAAGGATATAAACAAAAAATTTTTTGCATATTAAATTTTTCAACTAGAATTTAAAAACGAATTATATCATCCAGACGAAAAAAAATAACTAAGTCCAAAGTTAATTATTTATGCAACACGCGTATATACGAGTGTGAAACTTGACGGAAGTTAACGGCAAGAGTAGCCACATTTTATGCGAATTGATCTTAAGGAAACCGCAGAATGTTTAGTTTACTCATATGTTTTATAACTTTTATCACGTGTGTTACGTCAACATGTTTCTGAAAGGTTTTCACTACCTATACGTCTAGATTCCTAAAGGAAAACTATTTTTAGCATCGTTTTACACAATAATAATAATAAATTTTTATTATAAAATATTATTAAGTAATGTATTATTGTTATCAATACTTTTGTTATAAAACATTACTATTGATAATTAAAAATAATATTTAATATAACTATGATGATAATAATAATAATGTAAGGGGACATTAAACATGCAATTAAAAACTATTGAAAGTAATATCGATTAAATATTAAGTAATTTAAAGCTGGAGCTTTAAAAAAAATTCCTTTCGTTTTTTTTCAAATATAAAGGGAAAAAGCAATTTGTGCAATTCTTCAAAAGACGCTAATGAAAGAAAATCCTCTCCATTAGAATTATTTCCAATTACGTGACAACTGCAAATTACAATACCGTTTAATTTAGATTTAATTAAGATCGCAGGCAACTGGAAAGCACATTGAAACGCTCGTTTGTTAATGACGGGTTGACGCGCGCTTTAAAAGTCCTGGGTGACCGCTTTCGTGATGAGAATTAACACTAATTTAATTTCCTTTGAAAAATCTAATCCTCGGTCTACTGAATTTTAAGATGCGCTTCCGTATTGCAGTAGCGGTGTACTATTACCCACTGACTAGATATCGTTCGCACGTGCAATCGCGTTCGCGCGTGTTTTCCGCGTTTTTACTTCACTTTGCTCGCCAATGCCGCCGCTTGTTTTTCAAACATCGACACACAAGCCAATGACCTTCATTTCTCTAAAAAAGAGCAAAAAAGAAAAAGGAAAACAGATCAGACTCGGAAGAAGGGATTTTGACAAAATTTTTATTTTATCGACAATAAGAGAAGAACAAACGAAACGAAGAAGAAAAAAAATGAAGAATTTTTACCTCATTTTCATTTAGAAGAGAAAATGAAAAATAAAGAAAAAGTAGAAACAAAAAGGAAAATATTCCTAAAGTTTCGAGCGTTCAATTGAACGACAATAATTTTTTTTACTTCTCCTAATTTGTTTTTTATTTACAGAAAAATTATTTTTGAGATTAAAACAAATTAATTTTAAACCAAATATTGTTTAATTTCAATTATCTTTCATTTTTCGACAGTAATTTAAAAAAAAGTTTAGTTGAAAAAAAATTTCGTTCTCTTGAACGTTCAAAACTTTAGCCCGTTAGAAGAAACTACAAAAAGAATAAAGAAAAAAAATGACAGAATACTGAAAAAAAAATTTTTCCTTCTTTTTTTTGTTTTTGAGTTTTTTTAGTTTTACTTTCTTACTTAATAGTTTTTTTAACAGTTATTATTAACTCATTCTAAGTAGAAAAATAAAAAAAATGAAAGGAAAAAATTAGAAAAAAAACAGAAAAAAAGAAAAAGAAAAATAAATAAAAACAGAATAAAAAAGAATAAAAGTTAAGAGTAACAAAAAAAGTCAAGAAAAAATCAGCAAAAAAGAAAAGTGAAAAAAACAGGAGAAAACAATAAAGAAATAAATAAGGAACAGAAAAAGAAGAAATGGAGAAATGAAAGAAACAAAAGAAAAGGAAACAAAAAAATAAAGGGAAATAAAAATAAAGAAGAAAAATTTAAGAAAAAAAAAATAGAAGGAAAAGAAAGAAGAATCGATAACTTCAACACATAATTAATTTGGAAACCGAGTGATAGAATCGTTATTATATAATTAGAAGGAAAAGAAAGTTAAATAAAAAATAGGAAAAAAGGTAAGAAATGAGTACAGAAAAGAAGAAAGAGAAATGAAAAAAATTAACAAAAAAAAGATAAATGATGAAGAAAACAGAAAAAAGAGAAGTGAAATAAGAAGGAGAAAACAATATAGAAAAAAAAGAAAAAATTAGAGAAAAAAAATAAAAGAAACAGAAAAAAAGAAAAGTAGGAACAAAAGAGAAACCATAAAATGGAAAAATAAAGAAAAAAACAAAAAAGCAGAAGATTACAAAGAAGAAAAGAAGAGAAGATTCTGAATCTGTTAAAAATCGTGGTCTTACCTGACAATCAGTGAATGACTTTTTTGTTTCTCAATCAGTTAAAAACAGGGACCTTCACGAAAAATATGTGTCGTGCCCGTGCCGTGCCTAGGCACGACACAAAGTTCGCTCGGTAATTCGTGCCGTGCCTAGGCACGACACAAAGTTCGCTTGGTAATTCGTGCCGTGCCAAGGCACGATACAAAGTTCGTTTCGTAATTCGTGTCGTGCCTAAAAAAACACAAATAACGCTTGCAAGATTCTACACAGTATTTCATGCGTGTCTTTAAAACGTGCCTTGACACGACACGAATTACAAATTTGCATTTGTGTCGTGCCTTGGCACGGCACGAATTACCAAGCAAACTTTGTGTCGTGCCAAGGCACGGCACGAATTACCAAGCGAACTTTGTGTCGTGTCAAGGCACGACACGGGCACGACACGAATTTTCGTGTTTTTTCGTGTTCGTGTAAGTCCCTGGTTAAAAATAATTAATTTTCAGTGAAAAAATAACTGATTTCTAGTAATAAATAACTAAAGAATTATTTAAACTCGATTAATTGAATCAGTCAACTAAACAAAATTTACTAAAACGTCAGTTATTTGTAACTGACAAACCATTATTATTAACTCATTGTCAGTAGAAATTTTATTTTTTAAAATAATGACTGAGTTGTTGCTTCGAAATCACTTCTTTTTAACTGATTCGAAATTAGAGAGAAGAGAAAAAAAACAGGAAGAAAAAGATATAAAAATAAAAAATTGGAAAAATAATAAATAAATGCATAAAAGAAGAAAAAAATAAATTAAATATGATCCTAAAGTTTTGAACATTCAAATGAACGAAATATTTTTTATTGAAGATATTTTAATAAAAAATATTTATTATATTATTTATATATTTATAATATATATGATATATTTCATAAAAATATTTAAAAACTAAATTTTTACTTTTACAAACTGAGTAATTAATTTTTTTATAGAGAAGCAAAATAATTGCAATAAAAATTTAATTTTTAGAAGAAATAAATAGATTTCGTTCATTTCAACGTTCAGAGCTTTAGGATCTTAATTAAATAGAAAATAAAAAAAGGAGAATTAAGAATAAAAAAAGAGCAAAGAAAAAAATAAATATAAATAAAGAATAGGAAAACTATATGAAATGAAAATAGATAAGAAAAACTGAAGAAAAGCACAGAAGAAAAAAATGAAAAAAGTTGAGAAAAAAAGAAAATGAAGAAAACACAAAAAAGGAGAAGTCAATGAAGCAAAAATTAGAAAAAAAGTGAATATGCTTTCATGTTCACTTTTTTATAGATAGAGTAGAAGCAAAAATAAAAAAGTAGGTTAAAAAAAGAAAAAAGAAATGTGAAGAAAAAATAGAAGAGAAGAAGTCCAGACAGAAGAGAAGAAAATTGTTAAATAAGTAAGGAAACCAGAAAAAAAGAAGAATAAAGAAAAGTAGAAAAAAGAAAAAAAGTAAGAACAGAAAAAAGTAGAAAAAAGAAATAAAAGGTATTAAATTAAACAGAAATATAAAATAGAAGCGGAAGAAAATTAAAGAGGTTAATAAAAATCACTCTTTTAAAATAATAATGGCAATGAATGCTTTCCTCCTTGAGGGACTGAAAAAATTTCTTCTGGAACGAATTTCGTCATCAATTTTCGTCTCGTAAAATGTATATCACGAGAAGTGACTGCGAAGAATGAATATAAAGAAATATGCTGCATTCCGTCGAGCATCAACAACAACTGCCACAGGGCATTTTTTATCAGCATTCAAGATCTCGAAAATCGTAAACCTAACGACTGAAATTAACCTTGAAATTTCATTGGTACTGGATGGCTGTTATCGCAGGCTACCTCCATTTATGAATTATGACTTAATCCACAGTTACAAACGGGGGGAAAAAAGAAAGAAATTCCTAAGTATAAGGCAATTATGGCCCACGTGCTCAAAGTAAGCCTTAATTTACCTGCTTCGCCATATTAAAATGGGTAAAGTTACGCAAAATACTCCACGTATCATCCAACGATTGGATATCAATCTCGACGATCCTGTCGTAGAGGTCATTTCACAGTGAAAATACTTCTTTACAAAAGCGGATCTTGAAAGTTTTGCCTGGCTCCAAGCATTGCCTCAAGGAACTAAAAGGAAACGAAGAAAAGAACAAGAACAAGAAGAAGAAGAAGAGGAACTTTTTAACTCTGAGGAGTTTCTGAAGATGTAGGCAGACAAGGATACTCGATAAACGCGCGACAGAGAGATCGAGAGAGAGAGATAAAAGACAAAAAAGGGGGAAAGGAGGGGGAATATCGTGAAACGATACCGGCAATCAGAGGCGAGCTTCTTAGTTAGGATATATTGCGAATAACGACCATTATTTATCCAATGCGATTTACGCCAGGTCGTATTATCTCTGTAATTCATACCTACTCTGAAAGTCTGCCGCGGTGCATTAAATTCACTCGGATATTAATAGAAAGTATCTTGTGGAATTTCATTACGACGCGCGAACAAATTATTATAGTCTCCCCGCTTGGCGTGTGAATATCTAAAATCTCACAACGAGAAATTAGCTAAGTATCTTTCAATTCGACAAACTACATTATGCTTATTAAGGGAACTATACTGACAACTGTATACATATATTGCGGACAATATTAATGTTCATTAAGCATGTTACGTAGAAAGGGAATTTCCGTTAGGGGAGGTCCTTATTTAGCTATTTAGTTTACCTTTTTTAATTTTCATTTCATTCACTACTATTCTTACATCCCTGATGCCTACTTTCCCTTTTTCTCGTTTCCTATTTTTTTATTTTCATTTTAATAACTATTTTTTCCTACTCCTAATACCGTTTCTTGGCTCATATTTTCGTTATTTATTTTCTACTTCTTCATTTCTCTTTCTGATTCCTAATATTCCTATTTCTTATTTTCTATTCATAATTCTTGGTACTTACACTCTCCTAATTCTTCTTTCCCCTGTTTCCAATTTTTTATTCTCATCTCACTATCTCTGATACCATTTGTTAATTTCTAATTTTCCTACTTTTTTTAAATTTGTATTTGTCTATTATTTTTATTCCAAGTACTACTTTCTCTACTTCTTATTTTCTATTTTCCAAGTCTGAATTTTTATTTCATTAATTATTATCCATAATACTAAATAACATTTTCTGATTCCTGACTCAGACCGTTCATATTTATTTTCTACTTCTTACTTCCTATTTTAATTTCCTATTTCTTAATTTAAATTTAATTTTTGATCATCCTCTTTATCATTCCACTTACACCCAGAGAAATGGTATATTTGTCTCAGAACCAACTAGACTTTTTATTTGTTTCAAATAAATTTTATTTAGTTTAAATAAAATTTTATTTAACTCAATTATATGTTTTATTTGTGTTAAATAAAATTTTTATTTAAAACAAATAAAAAGTCTAGTTGGTTCTGAGACAAATATACGTTTATTTAAGTCAAATAAAATATATTTGGTTTAAATAATATTTTTCTCCGAATGTACAGATGAGAGTCGATTACGTAATGTTATTTCTACTTTTACTTTCATTTCATTTTCATTTTCGCTTTGACAGCATTTTATTTTCACTGTAACTTGGATAACTTTTTAATTTCACATTCATTTTTATATTCACATTCATTTTTATTTTCACATTAAAAGATGTTTGTTTTCACTTTCACTTAAAAATTATTTCGACTTTCACATTCATTAAAAAATATATTTTCTCTTTGAAAAGTTTAAGTTAAGTTTAAAAAACTTGTAGTAGAAGCACTGAAAAAATATACCTATTCGATTTAAATAACCGAATGCTTTTCTATTATCAAATAAATAATTACTTAAATCAAATAATATTTATTTGAATAAAAAACTTTTAATTTGCTTCAAATACCATATTTAATTAATTTAACTAAAAATTATTTGATTTAAGTAAATATTATTTATTTGATATACGAAAAAATTTGTTCCTTATATTTTACCCAATTTTTTAGTGAAGTTGAGATATAGTGACACACTGAAAAAACAATATATTTGAATCAAACATATTATATATCTTTCTTATAAAGTCAACCAAAAATTATCTTTGAATTAAACATAATAATTTTTATTCTATAAAAATTATATTTAATTCAATTTTAAAATATACTTAATTCAAATATATTTTTTTCTTGACTACTTATTTTTGAATTAAAAAAAATTTTTCTCAGAGCAAAATCATAATTTTTAATAATTGAAAAAAATTTTTTTTCAGTAATAAGGTTTAAAATTTACTGTGATATCTTTATTTCTTACAAGCTAGTATTGTAAAAGTTAAAAATCATTTTAAACTGAATACGTTTAATATGAATTAAATAAAATTTTAACGTTTATTTTGAATAAAAATACGTTCCTGATGGGCACTAACGTTTTAGGAATAGTTCGGTAAAACTTCCTTGACTTGCCTAAAGTGTTAGTTTTTAGGATTGAAATACTTATTTAAGTGTCCAGTTGTCAAATGAAAAGCTTTAACATTAATAGTTGATTTCTTCAACCTATTTATACTTCATTAATCATTAATTTATTATTAATTAAATTAAAATTCAATGAACTAATTATTTTAAAATTTAAACACTTATTAATTGGCAAATACGTAATAAATGTTTTTAAATCATACAACAAGAGAACATAAAATAGCAATATTATTTTATATTTCAAAAAGATTAATTTTCTATTAATTAATTTAATAATTTCAAACTTACTATTACATTTAAAATTTGTATATTTTTAAATTTAAACATATAAAATTCAGAATAATAAGGATTTTAATAAATTGTTTTATTCCATTAAACATACAGATTTAAATATTTTTCTTTATAATAATAAAAACGTAATTTAAAAACCATTTTATAATTGTTCAGGTAATAATTGAAGTAGGTAAATTGAGATTGACGGCATTATGAATATAGATCTACTGAATAAACATTATTTTTTATTTTTGTTCTTCAAATTTTACCGAACTATTTAGTAATTTTTAACTGATCAATTTTATCGAACACTTTATCTTACGTTTTACCAAACTATTTAGTAAAAATAAGTATAGGAAACACTTAGCTTACGTTTTACCGAACTATTCAGTAAAACTAAGTATAGGGAACTCTTATGTTACGTTTTTCAAAACTATTCACTAAAATTAAGTATAGGGAACTCTTATCTTACGTTTTACCGAACTGTAAATGAAGCGATAATACATGTATCGTAAGATTTATGCTTTCTACATTATTATTTAATGCGATTGCTTTAGAGTCTTGTTCTTGAAAAATTACTGCTTTGACTGTTCATCCCAGCTTTACCGATACTAAATTCTGTATTTCAGGAATAAATTTTCTTCATGTAATAAACATGTAATCTGTTAGTTGAATTAAATAATGTTTTTTCTACTGAATTAGAAAGAGAAAAGTGGAGAAAATTTATATTTTTAATTAGGAAATTCAAAATGCAGAAAATTTTGTATTTAGGAACTAGAATGTGTCAAATAAAACAATTGAAAAACTTTAAACTTAGAAAAATTAAAGTGGAGAGTTGATTAGTTGAAAATATTTCGCATCGGAAATGGGATCAGTCGACAATAACCCACACAGCACCGAAACTTTCCTAAAAATTTATTAAAGATTTACTTGCAAACTTCGAAGTATTAACTTGAAAAGTTTAGTGAAAATTTTGTAAAGATTCAAATGTCCCACTTCAATAAATGTTTAGCGTGAAACTTTCCTGAAAATTTAAAAAAAAATTTCGCCTACTGTATATAGACGAAAATTTAATTTAAATTTTCAGGAAAGTTTTAAGTTAAATTTTTAGGAAAATTTGACTATAAACATTTATTTAAATGGAACATTTGAATCTTTACACAATTTCCACTAAACTTTGCAAGTAAATTTTTCGAAGTTTGCAAGTAAATCTTTAATAAATTTTCAGGAAAGTTTTGGTGCTGTGTGGGAAGTAAGTACTAAGTAATTAATAAGTAATGTATTAATAATTAACAACCAAATAAAAAAAACTCAAAAAAAGAATTTCTGCTCTTACACTGGAAAAAAATTTATTTGATTTAAATTATTCAAATTATTTGAAAAATATTTAATTGATTCAAATACTTTTTATTTGGATCAAAAAAATATGCATTTGATTCAAATAACTTGAATTATTTGAATCACACTTATTTGAACCAAATAAATCGTATTTGATTCAATTAAGTAATTATTTGAATTGAATAAATGAATTTATTTAATACTAATAATGAGTTACTTGAAACTATTATTTTATTTATTTCATTCAAATACTTCGTATATTTGATGCAAATAAAAATTATTTGACACAATAAATTTATTTTATTGATTCTAATAAACTTCATTATTTAATCCGAATAATTCATTATTCAAAGCAAATACACTATTTTATCAAGACGAATAAAAAATTATTTCAATCAATTAAATAATTATTTGAAACGAAAATAATGAAATACTTGAAACTGTTCATTTATTTATTTCGTTTAAATATTTTATTTATTTAATTCAAATAGAAAATATTTCGACAAATAAATGTGTTATTTGGATACAGAATATACGACATTGTCATTCATAAAGTAAATCAGCCCGAGTTCTCATCAAGTCTCAGTGGCGGTGTGGCTTAAAGAGGTGCATTTATAGACTTGCAGGACGTGAGTTCGATTCCACATGCGAGCGAATATTTTTCATTCTTCGTTTTAAGCGTTATATAAAATAATAAAATTGTGTGTTGTGAATAAAAACTGTGTGAACATGTTTATAAATAATGTCAAAAGTCTGTTAAAAAATCAGTTAATATATATAATATATACATATAATATAATATTATATTAATGAATTAAAAAAAATACTAAATGTTAAAAAAAAGTTTTTTATTAAATACAAAATGAAATAACTTTGGTAATTGATTCAAATAATTATTTATTCACTGTTACCTAAAAAGTATCAAATTGCAACAAATTGATCTCAAAAAGTGGATCAAATCATCAATTGATCTTAATTTTTGGCTCATTTCGATCCACTTAGGGATTATTTTGACATTTTTAGAAAAACAGTGTTAGTTTCAAATATTCCACTTATTTGATTTAAATATTTTCAATAATTGATTCAATTAATTATTTATTAGTTTGAAATATTCCATTTATTTGAATTAAATAATTTGTATTTGATTAAAATAAATAGTTATTTGATGCGATAAAATCAAATATTTAGATCAAATAAATATGTTTTTGGTTCAAATACACATTTATCGGATTATAACCAAATAAATGATTTATTTGGATCAAATAATTTTTATTTGATTCAAATAAATTTTTTTCAGTGTAGAAAGTTAAAAGCACAAAACAAAAAGTCGGTAATTAAAAACTAAAAAATAGACAATAGATATTGTAACCAATTTGTTATTTAACAAAATTAGTTACTATTTAAATTTCACAATATACAAGAAAACAATTAAATAAAATATAAAATGACTCGAATTATATTGTAAGAAAGAAAATAAATAAAATCAAATCTAATTTGGCGCATATAAATTTTAATTAGAGTTCAAATAATTGCAAATTAATTGTATCATAGAGTGAACTGCAGTTCATTTACAAAAATTCTTCGAAATCACATCCATCAATAAAAATCGAGTCTATCACAATAGTCAAATATGAATACAAATAAATACATACACACACAAACATAAAATACACATACATACACAAATTTAGAGACATAAATTGATAAAAATGTAATAATCAGGTTGAAAATAACATCTATAAAATAGAGAAGAAGTTGAATTTAGAAAGAAATGACCTAACAAACACTCAGGGAGATGTTCACAGCGTATTTCGATGCTAAAGAAACAGAAGGTACGAGAAAGCGACAAAGAGGGAAGGAGAGAGAGAGTGTGAGAAATAGGAGGACGAAGGGGTATATTGTCGAGGCGCCAAGCTTTGGCGCCAGATCTCGAATTAGCATACGCCACCAGCAAACTCGTGGGTAATCCAGCTTGATGACAAACCATAGACACAGGGAGATGAAGTAGCCGTGGGGAAATTTCGATCATGAGCTGACGGATTCAGAAACAATTTGACCGTGTATGTGTGCACACCAACGTGTGCAATGCAGTCGATACACGTATTCCGAAGGCTATATTGTAGCGTTCAATTCAATAGCGCGTTAAAATGTGGGGGTGCCAAGACATGTACATGCGCCATGCCACGGGGTTTGATGAAGAATGCATATATTCGAGAGTGAGATCATTACATGCGTGCCATTGGGAGGAGGATGCGTGTCGTAACTAT
The DNA here is from genome assembly GCA_032873175.1 of Leptopilina drosophilae. NCBI lineage: Eukaryota > Metazoa > Arthropoda > Insecta > Hymenoptera > Figitidae > Leptopilina > Leptopilina drosophilae. The sequence continues at coordinate 48,966,929 of CM065481.1, forward strand.
TGCTGATGATCGTCGACGTGAATGACCGATGAAAATTTCCATGTGAAATCTTTTGCATGGTACTGTGCTATATATTTTACGATGTTCGTATTCATCTCTCTATTCCCGCGCCCGCTCTGTTAATTGTTTATTTAGTTAGTAAGCAGAAAATTGTAAATAGGTTCGCATACCTTTGATGTTGAGGTCGCTCGCCAATCTTCCCTCTAATGAAAGTGACTTCGAGACTACCGAAACGAAAGCGAATATTCAGATTCTTTTGCTTTTTCATTTGGTTCGTGGCACGCAAGTGCAACCTGGCAATTACGACTACTTCAACTTATCAATTTTTACTTCGATCTTTCGAAAAAGGAAAAATTTATGCAAAAAGTTCAAAAAGAAACTGTTTTTCATGCCAATATTCATAATTTTATTCAAAAATAATTCTTTAAAATTGAATATCAATTCACAAAGTGGTACAATGCTTTACAAATTCACAACGTATTATATTGCAACACAAAAAATGGATTTAAATAATCCATCAAAAAATTACCTGTTCAAAATATTTTAAAAGTGATTTAATTTTGACTTAGATAAATTTTTTTCATAAACACTGCTAATCAATATCCAAAAACAAAAAAATTAATTTATGTACACTTTAAACTATAATGTCAAAAGAGACATTCGCTGTTCCATAAACATATTGAAAACAACAGTACTTTTGATAATTTAAGACAATTTAAATTAAAATTAGTCTCTCTTGGGGTTTTTATGGTCGCTGCTTACTGTTCTGTATTCAGATTTCAATATTCAAAATGGGGGATCCAATATGGCAGAATTTTTATTTAATTTTACATTTTTATCATAAAAGGCGTAAATTATTTTTAAAAATTGGTCCGCCGCTTGTAATGTTTACATTTCATAACAGATTTGTACGCAGCGATCATGAAAATCCCCCAGAGAGACTAATTTTGACTTGAATTGCCTTACATGGTCAAAAGTAATGTTATTTTTAATACGTTTATGGAACAGCGTATGTTTCTTTGGACATTATAGGTTAAAGTGTACATAAATAAAATTTTTTGTTTTTGGATGTTCAAGAGCTGTGTTTAAGCTTTAATTTGGTGCTATGTGGACAAATTTACTGTTTCTATGTATTGTTGTACATTCATTCAAAAAAATGCCAAAAATGCGTATTTTGTGAATTGAAACGTAAATTGATTAAAAACTAGAGCCAATCCAATATTTTCAAGGTCAGAAACGTATTCTACGGACAAAGTCTTATAAAAATAAGCTTCTGTTCGTTATGTATGATTTTGAAATCATAGTTTCTCTATTTTATATTTTGAAAGTACAACTTTTTTCCCACCAATAGTATACTTTTATAGATCTTAAAAAAATATTTTTAAAAATGCACTAATTTTTTTGATTTTTTCAAATTCCCACTGTATTGAATTTTTTATTGATCGAATCGCTATTTTGACACCAGAATTAAGAAAGTGCGACTCCAAAAACCTCCAAAAACTTATTGCCGCTAAAATTTATTATCTATAAATAGTTCAAATCGTATGTAAAAATTTATGTAAAAATTTGGGTCATTTGGGCGTTAATGGGTTAATTTAAGCTACAAGGCTTTTTAATACTTTTTATAGTTTAGAAAATTATATCTTTCTACAAAATCTAACAATGTTATTGAATATTAATATTTTAAACATTGTCGCTGTTAACTTAAAAATATAAAATTGTAAAAATAGATACCAAAAATTGGATCAACTCATAATTTGATCCAAATGTTTATATCATATTGATCCAATTTTGTACCCATTTGATCTATTTCAACCTCTTGCCTGTTAACGACCCAACATTGGGTCGTGAACTTCTTAGTGCAAAATAAATGCAATTTGTTTCATAAATTATAAAATAAATTTTATATATCATTATTCATACACTAAGGGTACCAATGATACTAGATTAAGTAATAAATAAATAATTATTTATTATTTTTAAGTAGTCAAAAACAAATAAAATACATCAACTAAATTTTTACTGGACATTTTTGGCCAATCTTATGAATATTTTTCTAAACAGCGAAAGGGTTAACTGTGATTTGAATATAAATTTATTTTTAAATTAAATTTATTTCCTTTCATATATGTAATTACATATATATATATATATATATATATATATATATATATATATATATATATATATATATATATATTTGTTATTTCATTATTTTATTTTAATATTAATATTGGAAACATTATTTTATCATTAAAAAAAATGGAATGTCAGAGAATAATATAAAATTGTTAAATAATAATTCATTTACGCTTCAATTTGAAAAAGAATGTTTTATTACTTTATAAAAAATTCAAATAAATTCACTTGTACCAAAATATTCAATTTTACGTTTTTAATTAAAAAGTATTATTAAAATTATTATTTATTAAAAAATAATTAAAATTTATGAATTCTGTCATGTTTAATAGTCCGATAGGTGTTACCTGGTAAATTGAAATTCCTTTCATTACATTTTTATTATACGTTCAAATTTACATTTTAAAACGTTTATTTATTAATTAAAAAGCCATTTCAGAATTTCTCCCTTCTCAATTAATTACATTATAGAAAATTATTTTGCAATCTCAGAAATTTATTATTTCAAACTTTATCTTCACTTTCAAGACGCACGATTCACGTTTGAAGACATTATTTCTCGTTTTTTAAAAATATTATATAGTTTATTTCATTTGAAAACAAAAAATGTTGATAAAGAAAGTAATTTAAATCCTTTTGGTTTCGTTTCCACTTGTGGTAAGTGAGGTAAATGAAGATGTAACAAAATAAAAGGAATTTTTGTAGAAAATGAAAGAAATACTCATTTTGTAGTTGGCTTGGTATTAAAATTATTATTATTTTTTTTTTTTGAAAAAAGAATACACCTGCATAAGTAATAAGCATGAAAAGTATATTATTCGAGTGGACAAAAATATTTAAACGAACTGTATAGGGAGTTGTTACAGCGCTTTATCAAGTTGTGCAATTTGTATGCCTATCGGTTTTGCACACTAGCATATAATGCAATGCAATTCATGTATTTATGATCGCATGCAAAGATCGTTTTGAAGAAGCTGTGGCCGGATTATATTAAAGCCGCAAGTTCTTGCTTGACTCATACTATTTTCTATATATATATAGATGTATGTATACCGCGACCACCAACATTATATCTCTCGTGGAAAAGAGAACTGCAGAAAATAAGGGCGCGCATTCATCTATAATGTGACTTCATTACCAACTGTATATACATCTATATATTTACAATATATGCCCAACAAACTGGGTCGTCATATAGCGTGAAAAGCGTAATGCGCTTTCCTCTATGATGATGGAAAAAGAGTAACGATTCTGACGCGCGTCTTTACTTTCAAAATCCCTTTCATATTTTTTTATTTGATGTGAAAAAAAATTTTATCGCACATATTTTGCAATTTATTTTTATAAAATTCTGGAAAATATGGATTTTGAAGAAAAAGATGGATCGCAAATAATAATTACACTTTGAAAAATGTATTTGACTCAAATATTACACTAAGAATTTTTTTTTAATTCAAAAACAAATAGTCAACCAAAGAAATATGTTTGAATTGAACATATTTTATAATTTAATTAAACACAATTTTTATTAAATCAAATTTATTATGTGTTGAATCAAAATTATAAAGTTTAACCCCTTCACAGTCCAGTCAAAAATCACTTCTGGAGTTGTGGAGTTTTTTAAAATTTAAAATGTCAACATAATTTTTTAAAAGTTAATGAATTTGTCTAAAAATATTCAGCAACCTCAAAAATTCCCAAAAAACAAATTTCGTTCGAAACGCATAAATTTAGAAATTATCCGCCATATTGAATCCAACATTTTGAAGTTTAAAAATCGAATATCAAATTCAAATTCAGCGACCTCAAAATCTCTCCAGAAAGAATTTCGATCGAATCGCATCAATCTTAAAATTATCCGCTATATTGGGTCACCATATTGGATACGCCATTTTGAATTTTAAAAATCGAACATCACATTAATAATCAGCGACCACAAAAACCCCCGAGTATAGAGTTTTAAGCGAATTTGAGAACTTTTATAATTTTTATAGTCGCCATTTTAGGTCTGCCGTTCTGAATTCGTTTTTTAAAATTAAATACATTTTTTTTGTTATATTTTCATAATTTCAAGTGATGAACAATTTAAAATGCACGAGTATGATTTAATTTTTATAGCTGATTATAACATTGGTATAATTTCAACTGTATTGTGTTTTCATATTATTACATTTTTCATATCTTTTTATTTCAATTTGTTTTCATTTTATTAACTTTTTTTTATCGATTTATTTTTTATTTTATTTCAAATTTAATAATTAACTTGAATTAAAAAAGTAACAAGAACATGAAAACTATTATCTCACTTGTATCAATTTTGTACTAATAATTATATTTACAAGATTTTACAAGTGTGACTATAAAATTAAATTATACAATTGAAAATTTCTGTCACAAAAGTCAGTAAATTGACTTTTGAAAACGCTTAATTGAAACTGACTTGAACTATAAATATTTTTATAAGTTTGACTTAAATTCAGTATTTCTAGATTCCTACTGAAATTTTTATTGGAATAAGTTTGAAGTTTGACTTAAAAGAAAAACTAAAATAACTAAAGTGAATTTCCTTGTTAATAGCAAAACATGAAGAAAAAAGTCATGTCTGACCAAAAACTGACTTGTACTACTGATACTGAATTTATATGAATTTAGAAGTCATTCTAAAAATTATTTTTCCAACTTGCTTTACTTATTTATAAGAATTAAAAAGTTTGACTAAAATGAACTACTAGAATACTGAAACCTGAATTAAATGTTTAATGTCAAATTAATTCAGTGACAAAAATTTATTCTGAAATTAAGAATAAAAAAGGTACCTAAATAGAAAAATTATTCCACTAAAACTAAAATTACAAGAAGTTTTAAGACAGACTAGAATTATCTACTACTTCCGGGAATAAAATAAAAACTTTAATATGTGGAACTAAATTGTCTTTTACAACCTAGTACTAAATGTACGTAAAGTTTAAAGTTCAACTTGAAATGTGTTTTATTAATAAAATTCAAATATACCTAACTTTTATGTTTGACTGTAATTGATTCTTGCTACATGCTGACACTAACATTTTTAGCATATTTAACGTCTAACTGTAACTTTAACTATTACTGCTGATAATTAATTTTCAAAAATGCAAAGCTGAATTAAAATTTTTGATTACTGTAGAAAATAAAACAACAAATTTCAAATGTTTGAGTAAAATCATCTTGTAAGTACTACTTATATCAACTTTACAAGAAATTACTACCAGTATTAAATTAACATAAATGTACTGCTTGTATAGGAAATTAATAAAAATAATTAATTTAAACTAAAACTTTTTTTCATTAAGAAAAATAAACTAAAAACATTTTAACGTTCGACAAAGTTCGGTTCTTGATACTAATACTACAAATAGAAAAACTACTAATATCAATTTTTTTAACTGAAAGGCAAAATAAAATAGTTTTTTTCTACTTATAGTACAATAGTGGAAAATTTTAATCAATTTTTTATTTAACTATTACTAGGAATTATTTTTATTACTATTGGGTTACAATTTGCCAAATGAATCTACTAAAATTAAAATAATTTTCTTTCAATTCAACTTAGTTTTTAACCCTTTTGTATTAACAGGATGTGGCTGTTAGAAATTCGATGATAATTTATTCGACCACTTTTCTGTTTAAATATTTTATAAATTGATCTGAAATTTTGTAAGAAAGTCTAAAATATAATAAAAAAGGACAGTGATGTGCGAAAGTTTTAATAATTCAAAAATAAATTGAAATAAAACATTTTTGAAATAAATAAAGACGAGAAATTAATTGGAAAGTGATTTATAATAATTAATTTTATAAATATTAAAATTTTTGCACATCACTGCACTTCTTTATTGTATTTTAGACTTTCGTATAAAATTTCAGCTCAAATTATTAAATATTTTAAGAGAAAAGTGGTGGAAAAAATTACCACTAAGAACCTGACAAACACATGCTGTTAGAAAGGATGTAATAAAATTTTTAAAATAAAAAAACAATTTCTTGTCTTTAGTTTAGAGAAATTAAACAAAATATAAAAAATATCTTCTAATAGTAAAAAAAAAAGAAGTCCCTGCTGAAACGAAAGCCATTGAAAATATATCCTACCAGAAAAGAGAGACACATTTTTCTCGACGAATAATTTATATATAAAACCAGAAAACAAGAATCATAGAGCCGTCGACAATGCAGTAAGTATATATTTATATATATAAATATATAACTGAAAATAGAAAGGAAATTTTAGAAAAATTAAGGATGTACATACACTGTGTTGAAAGATGGAAGATTTAGTAGCGCAAATAATAAATTAAATTTCTCTGTCTCCCTCTCTTGCATGGGGGGAGGAATCCTTTTAAATATTTTCCTGTTACCGAAGCGTACAGAGAGAAGAAAATGTGAAAAACAGTGTTATATACAACCATAGTAGTTGTTCCATGAGTACAGTTACCAGTACAGTCGTTGGAACGATAAATCACCAGGAAAGTGGACGAAAGAGCAAAGAGCCAAGCAAGGAACGATCGGGAGCACTTAGCGATATAAATAACGCAGAGCGACCTGTATGTCGTCGATTGTCGAACTTTTGCCGTGAAATTGTTATAGAACCCCCTCCCCCTCAATCCTTACACGCTTGGTATAGTGGTTTGACTTTCGAGACCTCTTTCACACAGTTGGTTTTTCCCTCTTTTTTTTCTTTAGAAAAACAGCCAAAATTGCTTCACTAAAAATCGAAATTAAAGGCAGACTTTTTTTTTGCAAAAAATACATTTTTATTGAATTTATATAGGAAGAAAGAAGTTTAAAGGAATTTTTACTATTTGGAAAGTGGAAACTAGAAGGCAAAAATTACTGCGTTTTTCTATATCAACTTTTTTTTGAAACTGTAAATTTTACCATTTAGAAAAATTTGCATATCGAAAAAAGAAAAATTTATTTTTGAAATTACAAAATTTCTTCAGCAGAAGTGCGCATATTTTTAAGATATTATTAATTTTATAGCAACTTTTAATTATATTCTAATTACAATTTGACATTTAATTGCAATGTATTTTTTGATTTGTTAATTCAAAATTTGTAAATAGTTTCTAATGAAAATAAAGTTTTAATAAGTTGAGAGAAAAAAGAGAGAAAAATTGAACTTGAAACTTGAGCGGAAAGAATTTCATCTATAAATTTTCAAACTACTTTATCAACAGTTCGATGATATCGAGGAGGCGTGTAATTTTTATTTCATAAGAGAAAAAGAAAATTCTATACCTTAATGAAGGAATTGCACGCAGCCATTTGCAAGCCACAAGAAGTAATGGGTCGCGTACTAGAGGACACGCATTTTTTCACGTGCCCACATATATAGTGTTGTTGCGTGTCCACAAACACCTCTATGAGGCATGGCCCAATTTGTTATACGAGAAAGAAAAAACTGCACCAACTAAAATTACTAGCCATCCTAGCGCGGGCACTTGTTTCAAGAGAGCAGGGAACAAACTAATAAAGCTGAAAAAAAAACTTGCTCACAAAGTTGCAACTGACAAACTACCAGATATTTTATATCAGATCAACACACACTGGAATATTATAGATTGCACAAAATTTACAAATTAAATAATTTCAAATAATATGAATAATATGTCTAAAAATTGTAAATCGTAAATTATCTTCTTTTTTAATTTTTTTTGTATAAATAATAATGACCTATAATTTTCAAATTGTTGAAAAAACAGTAAAAGATAAATGTAATCTGACAAGTGTAGAAATTAATGAAAAATTTTACCAAAGTTTTCGAGATACGAATTATTTTCTCACCAAAAGGAACGACAAGAATTAAAAAAATGTAATTATAAAATTTAATTTAATTTTTTATTTTAATATAAAAAATTAAATGTTAAACGCTGTAATCACTGTAATCTATATATGTTAGTTCTCAGTTTTTCTAAGAATATCAAATGGAAACAAGAAACGTATCAAAAAGATGAATCACGACATTTTTATACGTTTTTTGTCTCAATTTGATATCCTTAGAAAAATTGTGGCTACAAAATTTTTTGTTTCTTTTTTGTTCGCCTCATAAACTAAAACAAATCTTTAATATTTGAATGTGAAATTAGATAAAATCTTAATTTTGAATAAAAAAAAAAATAAAAAAAAAAAATAAAAAAATAAAAATAAAATAAAAAAAATAAAATAAAAATAATAAAAATATAATATATATATAATATATATTATTATGTATTATTATTATTATTATTATTATTATTATTATTATTATATTTATAATAATAATAATAATAATAATATAATAAAAATAAAATAGAAATTTTAAAGAACTTAGTTTATAATTTTTTAGAACTTTTAATAAATCTAATTTTTCTGAAGTTAGACAATTTTTAAAATATGTATTTAATTGATTATTAAAAATAATGGCCTTGTAGAAGAATTTAAGTTAAAAACACTTTCAAAAATTGAATTTTGTAAAAGTTAAAATGATTGCAGAAATTTAATTATTTCTAAAAAAATTAATAAAATTCTTCAAAAAAATTTAATTTTGGTCAAAAATGTTAATAAAATCTCATCAAAATTTCAATTATATTTATAAATAACAAAATTCTTCTCTAAAATTCAATTATTTTCAAAATTTCTAATAAAAATCTTTAAAAAAATTTCAATTATTCTAAAACATTTTACTCAAGTCAATAATTTTCAATATCTACTATTTAAATAAAATTTTACAAAAGAATTCAATTATTTAAGTAAAATTTTAATAAAATCCTCTGTAAAAATTTAATTCTTTCTATAATTAAATAAAATTTTACTGGAATTCAATTATTACAATTTTTTTATAAATTTCTTCGCAATAATTTAATTTTTCTGGCGAATAATAAAAATGTCACAGAGATTCAATTATTTGCAAATTTTTTTTTATAATATTTCTTGACAATAATTTTACGATTTTCAGAAATAACAAAAATTTTTACAGGGATTTACTTATTTTCATAAATAATAAAACTTATCTCAGAATTTCAATTATTTTTAATACTAATTTTTATCGAATTTCTAAAAATATAATTATTATTATTAAGAGTTTTATCAACAAATTTCTTAATAATTGAATTTTCTAATTAAAATTCAATAAATAATGAATTTCATTCAAATTTTAGATAATAATTGAATATTAAAAGCACTATAGCGTGAATTTTCAGAAAAAATTGAATTTTAAAAAGATTTCAAATTAAAATCTTTCAAAATCTCAATTTTTCCTACCTTTAACTAATAATTCAGTAAAATTAATTTTTTTTAAATATTTAGTTGAACTTTTTAATAATTATTTCAAGGGTCTATTTTCGGGTCAGACCGTAAATTACGTAACATTTTTCAAATATTATTAAAAATAATTGATTTAAGGAAGAATTTTAGTTACAAATTCTGCAAAATAATAATTGAATTAAAACAATAAAAAAATGTTAAGCAAGTTACAGTTAAACAATATTTTTATAATCTAAAATAATGATTTTATTATTTTGTCATGAATACCTAGTAATTATAAATCATGAAGAAATTAATCACTTCGAGTTGAAGACTTGATTTCTTTACGTTTTATATTAATATTCTTATGAGTTGTTAGATTTCAAAAAGGTATGATTTAAAAATGTTTGAAAATCTTATTTTTTATAGAAAATGAATAATGGTTAAATATTTATTTGAAAAAGAAGTTATTTATGTGTTCTAACAAATATTAGGGGAGACCGGGGCGTAATGGCTAAGGGGCGTAATGGATAATTGTAATTTATTTAAAATTGGCAAATCGAAATAATTTCGTTCTATAGACAAGTTATTGTACTTGGTATACTGCAACTTTGTACAAAGTTTCAATAATAATTGTTCACTATTGTAAGAAATATAGTAGAAAAACTTTTTTTGACATACGAAAGTAACTTTTCAAAATTTTCATTTTTTCGTTCTCATTTTTTCAAAAATAGCTTTAAAAATAAAAATCAAATTGGGTTTTGAGCTTGATACATTTGTTTTTAAGGGCCAATTGGAGATTTTTCATTTACTAGCGCCTCCGTCGACCGCTTCGCGGTCGACTACGTTGCTTCCATTTTCCATTCAACACGTAATTTTCCTATAAACATTTAAACATGTAATTTTGCATATCTACGTTATTCTTCCCCTTGTATAAATTTAATCTTTTCAATTTAATACACACTAAAAACTAAATTTTCAAGTACATGAATATGTTTTAAATGATAATTTCATCGAGTTGTTTCGCTATTTTCGTTTAACACGTGAATTATCTATGAAAGTTTTTTATCGTAAGTAACTACTCCACATTTACTTCTGTAAATTAATTTCTTTTTCTCTCTGAAGATTAAGCAAATAAATCATTAATGAAGCTTTAAAAAGTCAGATTAACTTCAACTTTTATTCAAATTTTATTATATATTCAATGTCGATATATGAAGAAGATCAGGGTGGCCACTTTTTTTTAAAAAATTGAATTCCCGGTTTTTTCCCAGTTTTCCCGGCCAAATTTTATTTATTTTTTGGTCATTATAAATAGATTGAAACAATATCTATTTAACATAAAAATTTATTTTCTTTTAAAACCAGTCATTTAATAATATTTAATAAATTAGTTTTATAATAAAAGGAAACTTTTCAGTTTCAAAACGTTTTACATTTACAGACAAAACGAAAAGTTTAAATAAATAACAAAAGATTTCTTTTATTTTTCAAAGAAAATCCTTTTATTTTATGCAAGACAATTGAGGCACCCAATTCAAGAACCGGTCGGACGCTTGGACGACACGCGCTAGTACCAGTCAGGTAGCAGTGAGTGGCCCAGAGGAGCTCAATGCTCACTGACTGGCAGTTGCGCGTGTCGTCCGAGCGTCCGACCTGTTCTTGAATTGGGTGCCTCAATTTGTTTTATCCAAAAAATTATAAAAAATTTTAAATATTAATAACAAACGAAACAAATAATCTTAAATTATTCTGTATTATACATATTACAAATTTAAACTTATCAATATTGAGCTCGTTTAGAGATAACTTTTTTTTGACATTTTTCCGAACCGATAATAATATAAAAGTTGTAAAAGAATAAGAAATTTTTACTATTTTACGAATTTCTTTTTTTTTTAAATGAACTAAAATTTTTCATAATGAACTTTAAGATTGATTCTTTAAAACTGAAATAAGCGTATGAAAAACGGGAATGGAAAATAATAGGGCCAAAATAAGTGAAATCGGCCACTTAAAAAAATGTTGTCTCCAATTTTCAAGTAATTTATGATTTTCGGTATATATACGAGTACATTTTTACCCCCTACAATATTTTTCAACAAAAAATTTTATTTTGAAAGTAAACACGTGTTAAAGTTTTGGGTCATTTTATTTTCGTTTTCTTACTACTCTAAAACGAATAAAGATAATTAGGGGAGAGCGGGGTTGAACGTGCCGGGGGTAAAAAGTTCCGTTTAATTATATCTTAAAAACAAAAAAGATTTTAATACAATTCAAATAAGGAAAGCGTAAACAATAGCCTAAACAATACTTCCCTCATTTGAATTTCATTAAAATCTTTTTTTGTTTTTGAGATATAATTAAACGGAACTTTTTACCCCCGGCACGTTCAACCCCGCTCTCCCCTAAGTAAACTTTTTTTAAAAATGAAGCCTGAAGTCTATATTTTGAAGATAAAATAAAGCGATTACTAAAAAATAAATTTTTTTAATTGTTAGTAACAATTTTTTTAAACAATTGCAAATTGAAGATTGTTCTCAATGTTTTTGAAAAATTAATTTAAAAAAAAGAAAAATGAGTAACCTTCAATTTTTTTTAGAAATTGTTTAAAGTTTTCTGTCAAAATGCAGGCGAAAATAGAATCCTGTTCCTGGAAACAGATAAAATTGGAAACGGATAAATAAGATCTTCTTTTGTTTTGTTAGAAACATCACTCTTTCAAGCGGATTTTTAAGATCAAGAGTATTTTTGCCTGCATTTTGAGAGAAAACTTTACACAATTTCTATAAAATTGAAGGTTAGTCATTTTTCTTATTTTTAAATTAATCTTTGGAATTTTTTTTTTTTTTTAATTTTTTTTTAAATTTTTCAAAAACATTGAGAATAATCTTCAATTTGCAATTGTTTAAAAGAATTGTTACTAACAATTAAAAAAATTTATTTTTTAGTAATCGCTTCATTTTATCTTCAAAATATAGATTTTAGGCTTCATTTTAAAAAAAAGTTTACTTAATTATCTTTATTCGTTTTAGAGTAGTAAGAAAACGAAAATAAAATGACCCAAAACTTTAACACGTGATTACTTCCAAAATAAAATCTTTTTTTGAAAAATATTGTAGGGTGTAAAAAAGTACTTGTATATCTACCGAAAGTTATAAATTACTTGAAAATTGGAGACAAAATTTTTCAAGTGGCCGGTTTCACTTATTTTGTCCCAAATAGAAATTATGAGAAAAATCCTGTGGAATAAACATTAAAAGAAAAATCCGCTTAAAATAAAAGGATTTCGTTAAATTTAAATAACTCAGGGTGTCTAACAAAGATTGAGAAGAAAATTCCCTGACTATTCCCTGACTTTTTCCCTGAATTTTAATCTCTTTTAACAAATTTTATTTCTGCTTTCTTGGGCCAAAAAATATGGCAACTGTAATATTTAACAATAAATTTTTATCTAATGATTGAAACAAACCATAAAAAAAATTTCTAAGTTTTATTAGATTAAAAAAATATTTTATTCATAAGAAATTTTAATGTTTGTATACATTTTTAGAAATTTTCCTGACTTTTAATGAAATTCTCTGAAATTCCCTGACTTTTCCATGACTTTTCCCTGACCAAAAAAATTCTGACTTCCCTGACCGTTAGACACCCTGTAACTATGTTATTTTCTCAGTAATCCCTCTTCCTCACTAACTAAAGTCTGTTAATTTATGTATTCTCTAATATACCTACTTATGTACAATATACTTCTCGAGTAATAATTGAAAAAATATTTTTTTTGGGTCAATTTAAAAATAAAATTAAAAATTAAAAATAAATTTCCGGTTTAGTATCAAATTTCCCGGTCATTTCCCGGTCAAGTGGCCACCTTGAAGATATGATTATTAAATTTTGAAGGTAATTACAAAAGATAAGTTATTCATTTTTAATTGAATAAATATATCATTTAATTTTATCAATTTTCAAAAGAAAAAAAACTTATTTTTTTTTAATTATCTAACATTTAAACAATATATAACCAGCAATACTACACAACCTACACAACATATTCTTCAACACATGATTTTTTTATTGTAAAATTATTAATTAAATAATTGGAAACTTTTCTACGTTCTTTTACGTTTAATAGTATTTTGTTTTTTTTTAATTTTATTTGTAACAAATTAATATTCTTTGATTAGACCTTGGTGAGTTTTTTAGCAACATTTTTTGTTTCTTATTATTTAGCTTTTTTCACAATGTTAAACAAAATTTATCAATTGCATAGAAACACTCTAAGGATACTACTCAACTTGTACCAAAACATCAGTTTTTTTCTAAAAATTTTTGAATGTGAATAATCATTTGACCAAAGCTTTTGTCTATTTGTCAATCAATTCAATTATACTTTCCATATTGAAGTGATGAATCTTTTACATTCTATCATAATTTCATTTTGGATAAAAGGATCAAGTTTTCAATTGTATTCCATTTAAATGTTATTAATTTAGACATGGCACAGGCATTAATTTTATTACTGTTTTTCGACAATATTTTGTACACTTTTTAAACAATAATAAGTCAATGTCCTTCGTGTTTCTTCAGACTCTTCTTGTTAGTTCTTGTTTTCAAAATTACATTTACATAAAAGATCAAACCGAAATATCACTAAATATTAGTATAAAGCACAAATAAATTCTCCTGAATAAACACAACCTCAATTTTCTTTATGTAATACATTTACGATACTGCGACTTGCAAAAACGTTTTTTTCCTGTGGCACAAATTTCTCGCTTATATAATTAAATTTTTAACTTTTCACAATTCCACAAAAAAAATATTTATTTACTTCGCCCATTTGTTTTTAAATCAAATGTGATTTTTCGCGAAATCAAAAATTAAGCGCTAGACGACCTTGCAATGGTGCTGCTATCTGAGATTAGCTTTACTTGCTTTTCATATAATGATTCCCCATTATTTAAATTTCACGTCAAATAAAATTTAGTATTGTAAGATTAATAAAACAATAAAAATCGCTAATAATTTGCTTAAAACAATAGTTTTCCTTGTGAGTCATGGTGCAATAAATTTTTCAGGGTTGTTTATTGTAAAAAAGAAAATTTTCATTATTTTGTCCGATCTACCACTGATATTTCATTCATTAAGAAATATTAAACTTTAAAATTCTATTAGGGCTGTAACTTATAGTTTGTCAAAAGAATTTTCAAAAATAATAAAATACAAATTGTGCGCTACGCGAAGAATTACTCATTAACAAAAAGAAAAAATAAATTAGCTATTTTGAGCTAATTATGAAAACATTGAAAATAAAGAATACTTTTTGTACTGAGAATTAATTATTCTCAGTACAAAAAGTATTCTTTATTTTCAATGTTTTCATAGTTGTCAAAATATTTCCAATAAACTCAAACTTTAAAATTCTAAGTTAAATAACTTGGAATTTAAAGTTTGAGTTAATTGAAAATATTTTAACAACTAAATGAAAACATAGAAAATAAAAAATACTTTTTGTGCTTAGAAAATGTACGAATAGGTATAATTATAAAAAAGGCATTATATGGGTGATTATCCTGAAAGGGACCACTTCACGTGTCTCCAACGTGAGACTCAATATTTGCATTAACTTATTATGATATTTTGTTGAGTATAAATTTCAAAAAAAATTTATCCATAATCTTCGAAACATTATTTATCTTTTCATAATCTTGTAATGTTAAAATTTAAAGTTTTTCTTAGTAAAAGAATTTATTTAATTTTTTCTTTTGGTTTTGGTTAAATATGATACATATTTTTAATTATTTTTTAATATAATTAAAAATTTTGAAATATAGTCTTAATATATATCAAATTGAAGCTTAGATTCTACCGTTTATTTTTCACTTATATTTAGTTTAAACCAAATAAAAGAAATTTTTTAAATAATTAATTAAAAATTATTGGCAACGAGAGTAAAAATTCAAATTCATCTCCGAAGCCTCGTTTTTCAGTTAATAAAATCATATTTTGAAACTGTTTTTTAATTACACGTAATCTATATATTAATATTTGAAGTTGTAGCCCAAAAAATTTGTTAAATTATGTTTCAATATTTTTAAATTTAATAAAAATGTGAATTTTTTATTTGACAAACTATTCATCTCCGAAGCCTTTTTCATATTTGGTAAGCAGTATTGTTTTGTTTTTAATAATTATTTTCAAATACCTAACCCTTGAATTATAAAAAAATTTTCCGTTTTATTTAAAATAAAATATTTTTAATTTTTTAAAATATAATATATTTAGGAAAAAGTTAGATAAATATTAAAATTATAATTAAGAATAAAAATTTTTACAGAAAATATCAATTTCGAACTTAAAATGATAAATTAAAAAAATCATTACAATTTTTTTTCCGTTCAATATATAAAAATATATATTAGTTATTTTTTTAAAGATAAAATAGTTAAAAATAAATTATTAAATACACAATTCATTAAATTAAAAATGAATAATGTTAAAAGTTTAATAAATGAAAGAAATTAAATTTAAAAGGATTTTTTTTACAAAAATCCCAATATTGATTACAGTATATTTAACCTTCCAAACACTTAATATCAAAATGATGCTGGAAGGCTTATTTTTTAAAATTAATTTTGCGCAACTCAGATTTGTATATTTAATCATATTTAAAACCTATCCATGACAAAAAAATTTAGAAAATGTAAAAATTAATTTTTTTTAGTTTTTTAGAAAAAAACAGGTGCCTTTCAGAAGAATCACCCATATACAGTTCTTAAATGTAAATGCTTCTTTTATTTTTCACACATAATGAATATTTTAAATTTGCATTAACTTCACTTTTTCCAAGAGTCTATTCTGTTATTTTTTTCTTATTTTGCTAAATTTTGTATAAAATTATGATTTTGTTGTGGTAAAAAAATGTAAAAACAACGAATTTCATTTTCTAAAATAAATTTTGAAACAAAATGTTTGTGGCAAAATTCAAAAATTATATTTGTTCAGAAATAATAAAACATTAAAATATCACTTCGGACGAAAACTGGTTTTTAAACAATAATGAAAAAAACTGCTACTGTATGTTTTTTTAAAATTTTTACTCATTCTTCAGCAAATAAATGTTTATTTATTATTTATACATATAATATATATGGTTATTTTGTTGTATTTTTAGTCTGTCACAACAAAAATAGAAATTTGTTTCGTTCCGATTAAGTAACTAAGTTAGTGAGGTTAGGAACAATTGTTTACAAAGTGCATATCTTATACATTTAGCACTAACCAGAAATACTACAACATAACACATTCAACACATTATTTTTCTATTGTAGACGCAGCCTAAAAATAAAAAATTAAAAAACATTTAATATACTTTTTATTTATATTATTATAATAAAAAACAATTATTTGCCGAAAATAAAATAAGATTCCAAAAGAAAAACAAACAGTGGCCATCTTTCTAACTTGGTTTCACGCGTGCGTAAGAGCAATGTCCATTTTTCGAGTTTCACGTGTTCGAGTTACGTTTTCGAGTTCGATTTCCTTTCATTCGAGTTCTATGCTTTCTGTTTTTTTAGAAAGGATATTATTAAAATAATTATTATTATTAGAATAATCAAATAATATAATATCCTCCTTTCTAAAAAACAGAATTATAATTGTACTTTTTAAAAACGCGCGCCATATCGTCCATCTTTTCTATCTTGGCCAATCAAGTGTTCACGTCATTTCACACGAGAGGTAAGAGCAATGTCCATTTTTCGAGTTTTCGAGTTTCACGTGTTCGAGTTACGTTTTCGAGTTCGATTTTCTTTCGTTCGAGTTCTATGCTTTCTGTTTTTTTAGAAAGGACACTTTCTGTATTGATAGAAATTTACAAAATATTGGCCAAGTACCCCTGGGGCGTAATGGCTAGTTTTTCCCGGGGCGCGATGGATAATGCAGCGTAGGTTCGTTTTCGCGGTTACTTGTTACTTAGTTGCAATATGTTCGTGTGTTTATCAACTTATTTATTTGTTTTGATCTAAAATCGATAAATAGTAGATTTTAAACGATTGAAATGAGAAATTACAAACCAAAAAAACAGCGTTTCAGGAGAAGAGTGGGTTCAGTGCACATCGTGTCAGCTTTGGGCCCACGACGCTTGTGCTGACGATAACCGATTTTTTATCTGTGATTATTGTAAAAGCAAATAATTTTGCTAGTTTACTAGACAAGAAAAGTATTTCGAAAATTCTTATTTAATTGTTATCATTTTATAAATTAAAATAAATTTACTATACAGTTACTTACTTTTTTAAAGATTACTAAAAAAGTTAAACTTCCGATTTGTAATTTTGCTATATTAAATTTAAAAAATAACCAAAAAATATTTTTTTCATTTGTGAGTAATGTAAAAGCAAATAATTTTGCTTGTTTATTTAAGACAGAAAAAGTATTTTAAAAATCCTTATTTAATTGTCATCGTTTTATGAATCAAATTAAATTTACTATAAAGTTACTTACTTTTATTAAAGATAAATGAGAAAGTGAAACTTCAGATTTGTAATTTTGTAATATTAATTTTAATAAAAAAACCGAAGAATATGTCTTTACACTGAAAGAAATTTTCCGACATTACTGCCATAATTATGGCTGATTCTGCCAGAATGAATCACTGTATTATAATGAAATACAACTGCCAAAACAGTTTGGTTAATCCAGCCATACGAATGACAGAAACAGAGGACAGTAAGTGTGAATCATCCTTCACATGTCTAACATAAACCTCACTTATGTGCTAATCTGACAGATTGTATGACTACTTCAACCAAAATCCTTAACCAGAAGTTTATGGATGAATTCTCGAAAGTATTTCTTTCAGTGTAGAAAATAATTGTAGTTATATTTTTTGATCTTATCTTCTATACAATAATTATATTTACAATATTTTTTACATAAAATTTAATTTACAAACCTTAATTTACAATATATAATAAAATTTGAGGCCGTAAATATTAATTTTCACTCATTATTCATTACGCCCCGGGAGTTATCCATTACGCCCCGGCCTGGGGCGTTTTGGATAGCTTTGCATTGCTCCAGAAAAATTATTGTAGAAAAAAAAGTAAGAGTCATATCGGGATGTTTTTTTTTAAAAAGAAAGCTGAGATACCAGAGTAACTTTTCCAGAAGAAAAACATTTAATTAAAACAAAAATGGCCGAGAAAAAGCACAAAGAGTGAAAAGTTAGCCATTACGCCCCGGTCTCCCCTAATTAAAGAAATTTGTTAGCAATTGTAATAAGACATTTTTTTGAGTAATTATTTTTACAATAAATTTGAATATTCTCTAGGGACAGAAAAAAGTCAAAATCTTACCTGGAAATCAGGGAAGTGTCACGGGAAAAGAAAATTAAATTTTTATGGCAACCCTGATGAAATATGGAGATAAAAATCAGTGTTCATAGAATAAAAGTACATTGTGTAAAAACAAGGATATTAAAATAAAAGAATAGTGTCAATAAAGAAAAAGAAGGTTCTTACCTTCCACTATGCATGCACATTGTACAAGAGATTCTACTTTAAAGCTTAAATTGATGATTTTCTAAGTAAGACATTATCTTCTATTGGTTTTTTATCGACTAGTCGTGAATATCAATCACATTTAACGAGCGCACAATTTTATATAGAAGAAAAATAATTTATACATTCAAAGATGGATGACTTGACGAAAAATATTTTAATATTTTTGAAAACCGGTTAACGAATCAAGTTTATATCACTTTATTACAGAAAAAAATTAATAACTTAAAAAAAGACATTTTCAAAACAATTTCTAAAGAATTTAGAGCTCGCTTCAGGGGGAAAAAATAATCTTCCTTTCATTAGGTAAAAAGGTTTTTAGTTTGAAATTCGAGTACATAGTGTATTCGAAAAAAGGAAAAATAGGATTATATGTGACATTTTTCAGTAACCCGCTTTTAGTTAAAGTATATATATATTTGGAATCTATATAACTGAAAGTATTGGTCGTATAAGATTTCCGACAGAGTACAACATCTGTTACAACCTCAAACAAAAGAAAAGATGATAACCAAGCGATATCGACGGAGATACGCACAGGATGACAATAAATTTCCTGCGCAATGCATTTTCTCTACAACTTTTATTCACTTGAAACACTTTTCTCGAAGAGTTTTCATTTTTTTTTTTGCAAAATAAAGCAATTCCTTTAAATTCAGGTCACAAATTTTACCAAATTCCGACGAAAGAAATTTTAAAAGCAGAGCAACTTTTATGTTCCACTATTTTCCATTACGTAAATCAGAAAATCCAACATAAATGTCCACGAATTTTTACGACATTGCATAAGAAAAATTTTACTTCTGTTTTGAATATATAATTTTACATGTCAACATTTATTTGTATTGATTACAAATGGTGATTATTTTATTGTACTGAAATTTTTCAATAGGACGAACTTTAAACTTTTTTAAAATTTAGATTTTTTTGATCAGATGCTGGAAATGAGAAAGGCTTCTAAAGACTTGTACTACTGATTTCTAAATTCAAAATAATTTTCACTGTGGTGTGTGGATAAAAATTTTTCTTTTTGGTATTCAATAATAAAAATTACAATAAGAGTATTAAGGTGGATGGTGACGGTAACATTACCTCAAAATCTGTCAAAACTAAAAAATGATTTCTAACGCAAACAAAAACAAGATAAATATCAATTATAAACAATTTTAGAAAATCTTGTTTTATTATTCTCGACAAAAATTATAATAAGACAAAATATTTTGATAAGAATGTTTTTTTCAACATTTATGATTTTTTCTTTTGAGATCAGACAAAAATTTCAAATTTCAACCAATTTTTATAAACAATAGCTCATTTAATTCAATGAAATATTCTCTACAGTCGATATTTTTTTAATATTGTTAAAAGTATGTTATTAAAAAATTATAAAGAAAACATGTTTATTTATTCGACAATTTTTTAATAACATACTTTTAACAATATTAATCAGATAACGATTTTGGAGAATGTTTCACTGATTAAAATGAGGTGTTGTTTATAATTATTGGTTAAAAATTGCAATTTTAGTCTGATCTGAAAAAAAAAATTAAATGTTAAAAAAACCATTGTTGACAAACTATTTTGACTAAATATAATATTTTTCGAAACTAGTAAAACTAGATCTTTTACAATTGTTTGTAATTGATATATTTATTTTATTTTTGTTTGCGTTAGAATATAATTTTTATTTTTTACAGATTTTGAGGTTATGTTACGGTTACCATCCTCCTTAAAAATATTCATCGACTTGTACTAACTTGTGCTAGGAATTCTCAATTTACAAGAATGTACTAGTCGGATGAAAATTTTGTCTTTTCTCGCTAGATCCAAAAAATAAAGAAGACAGTCATATCTGACTAAAACTCACTTTTACTACTTAAATTAAATTCAGAAAAATTTTAAATTTAAAAAAACATTCGTTTACAATAAAAAATAGATTTAAAAAATTAATAAATATGGAAATAAAAAATTTCGACAGTGGTCGAGTATAATCAATTGATTAAAATCCATTTCCAATGATTCCAACATATGAAGGTTGTTGATTTTTAAAAGGATTCACTTTATAACCACTCAGCATAACAAAAAGCAATCGAGGGCTATTGCCATAATTCCCAACCAATAAATGAACCAATCAGCTATTTCAAGTACTGATCAATTAGCAGATTGACGAGATCTGCTTTATGTCTTCCTGCATACATGCAAAACTGGTATTTAAGCATCATACAAGTTCTGCCGCTAAATGTATATACATGTATACATGTGTGACAAAACACTTTACACAAACAAGGAAGTATAAATTGCCGCATTGTTTGATTTACAACAATTTCCTAGTTTCGAGTTATTTCCTCCCATACGATTTACGTTCAAAGGTACACATGAAATCTGACATTTATTGAGATATATTAATCTTGCGAACGTTGGGATTTCCAATCATTCATTCCGTTGACTGCAAGTGACCACGCGCAAAATTACACGCTATAATGGTGAATAAATATATGTGACGCGACACGAGAAAAGGGACCTATCGATAAAAAAATCATTTTTGAGTTTCTAGTCGTATTCCATAGATTTTGAGTCGCTCTTTCATGTAAAAAAATCAGAAATTAAAAATCTGAAATAGTTTAATTAATATAAAGCCCGAAAGTTGAACGTGTCCGCGTAAATACACGGGTTTTCTGCTCATGGCGTCACTTTAAACGCCCCCCCTGTAAAATTCTCTTTTGAGGCGATAGGTCCCTTTTCTCGTGTCGCGTCACATATATACATACATATATGGAAAGTTGAGGGAGTGAAAGAGAGAGGGTGGGGACATTTAGTAACACTACTTCTTTGCAAACACTGCTAGTACTTTTTGATTAACTCCCAAAAGTCAAACTGTTGATAGTCCTGATAATAATTTGAAAAATTTTGTTTCGAAAATTTTACATTCCGCCACACTGAATTTGAGAAAAAAGAAAAATTTTGAATTATGGCTGATTAAAATTGACTTATACTACTGATATTGAAATCAAAACAATTTACTGCATATTCGCTGTCTGGACAAATTCTAAATGTTTACAATCAATACACGGAGAAAATTTATTCCTGAAAATTTACGGAACAAAGTTCGGTAAAACTGGGATGAGGTCTCAAAACTGTAATTTTTAAGGAACAGGACTGTAAAATCAATTGCATTGAAAAATAATGTAAAAAGAATAAATCTTACGGTACATGTATTAGCCCTTCACTTACAGTTCGGCAAAACGTAGGGTAAGCATACACTATACTCAGTTTTATTGAAAGTTCGGTAAAACGTAAGGCACAGTGTTCGGTAAAACTTATATTTATAGTATAGTTCCGTAAAACGTAGGGTAAGTGTTCACTATACTTATTTATATTGAAAGTTCAATAAAACGTAAGGTACAGTGTTCGGTAAAATTTATATTCATTGAATTACTGAATAGTTCAGTAAAGCTTGAAGAATAAAAAATAATATCATTGCAGTAGTTCTATAGCAATACTGCCGTAAATATCATTCTACCTACTTTAATCACTACCTGGAGCAAGACTCTGAGTTAGCGCCACTATAATAGCGCTCACTATAATAGTGCCATAGTGCTCACTATAATAGCGCCACTATAATAGCACGCACTATAATAACGCCACTACAATAGCGCTCACTATAATAGTGCCATAGCGCAACTATAATAATAATAATACTATAATAACACTATTATAGTGGCGCTATGGTACTATTATAGTGAGCGCTATTATAGTGGCGTTATTATAGTGCGTGCTATTATAGTGCGTGCTTTTCTAGTAACACTATTATAGTGAGCGCTATTTTAGTGGCGTTATTATAGTGCGTGCTATTATAGTGGCGCTATTATAGTGAGCACTATGGCACTATTATAGTGAGCGCTATTATAGTGGCGCTATTATAATGTGCGCTATTATAGTGGCGTTATTATAGTGAGCACTATGGCACTATTATAGTAAGCGCTATTATAGTGGCGCTATGGCACTATTATAGTGAGCGCTATTATAGTGGCGCTATTATAATATGCGCTATTATAATGTGCGCTATTATAGTGGCGCTATTA
Organism: Leptopilina drosophilae; assembly: GCA_032873175.1. Classification (NCBI taxonomy): domain Eukaryota; kingdom Metazoa; phylum Arthropoda; class Insecta; order Hymenoptera; family Figitidae; genus Leptopilina; species Leptopilina drosophilae. Next base: position 48,989,970 of record CM065481.1, read on the forward strand.
TAATGTGCGCTATTATAGTGAGCACTATGGCACTATTATAGTGAGCGCTATTATAGTGGCGCTATGGCACTATTATAGTGAGCGCTATAATAGTGGCGCTATGGCACTATTATAGTGAGCGCTATTATAGTGGCGCTATTATAATGTGCGCTATTATAGTGGCGCTATTATAGTGAGCACTATGGCACTATTATAGTGAGCGCTATTATAGTGGCGCTATTATAATGTGCGCTATTATAGTGGCGCTATTATAATGTGCGCTATTATAGTGAGCACTATGGCACTATTATAGTGAGCGCTATTATAGTGGCGCTATGGCACTATTATAGTGAGCGCTATTATAGTGGCGCTATTATAATGTGCGCTATTATAGTGGCGCTATTATAGTGAGCACTATGACACTATTATAGTGAGCGCTATTATATTGGCGCTATTATAGTGGCGCTATTATAGTGGCGCTATTATAGTGAGCACTATGGCACTATTATAGTGAGCGCTATTATAGTGGCGCTATGGCACTATTAGAGTGAGCGCTATTATAGTGGCGCTATTATAATATGCGCTATTATTGTGGCGCTATTATAATGTGCGCTATTATAGTGGCGCTATTATAGTGGCGCTATTATAGTGGCGCTATTATAGTACGCGCTATTATAGTGGCGCTATTATAATGTGCGCTATTATAGTGGCGCTAACTCAGAGTCCCGCTCCTGAACCCCCTACAATTATTCACGAACAAATACTTATTCATTACACATGCCTACAGTACATTCTAAACGCATACATTAATACATACATCGCACAATTTACATTATTGCTTCAGAAAGTTTCAACTGTCCTTATATATGAATCTGAATTTTATTTCACCGCTTGTGAGAAAGATTCAAATTAATAAACAATAATTGTATAAAGTAAAAGAATCATCCATATTAAATCCATGTTACTGAATAATTTCTAACTATATTTAAGGTCAATTTATGAAATAGTGTTAAAATATGTTTTTATTGTAATAAAGAAAAATGTTTAAATTTGTATTTTATGTAATCAAACAATAGTTTATTAAAATTCTTATTGTTCCCAAATTTTTATCAAAAAAGATTAAAATAATCAATTTTAGTGATATTGTAATTAACAAAGTGACTTTAATTTCAAGTCCACACGAAACTAAACTAATAAAGTGTATTTAGTTTCGTGACAACTCGAAACAAAAGATTGAAGAATTTAAAATGCATAGTTTTGCATTTGCAAAACTATGCAATCATTGAACAGATAAAAATTCTAACCTCTTCAAAAACTAAAATTTCAAATTTTTGACCATCCTATACACTACCGGCAGAAATTGTCGGTACGAACGACGGGCGAGCTACGAAAAGTTGCTGCCGAAATTAAATTAACATATTTTATTATTGACAAATGATAGGAACTTGGTTCTTGGATCGTTTCAAAGCCAATTAAATTCTGCGTCGTTTGATATATAAATGAAAATTATTTGATATTTTTGAGAGATTTTATCACCTAAAAGATTTTGAAAAAAAATTGATTAATTTTTCTATTTTTGTGCACCATGTTTGAGTGGCTGCACATTTTAGTAAAATTTAGACAAAAATTTTAAACTCTAGAAACATAATCTTTAAAGTCTCAGCTTTTATTTGAGCCTTGAAAATTTAAAATCCGTTCAGTAGTTTTTGAAATATATAAAAAAATGTCCAAGCATGTTGTTTTATAATTTAGGCGGTGATACACACTTATTGCACTCTCGCTGCTCACCTGGTGGGGTCATATTTCGAGCTCTTTTTAAGTTTTTTGTAATTTTAGATTTAATATTCATTTAAAATTTAATAATTGTTAAAGGTAATTATATATATATATATATATATATATATATATATATATATATATATATATATATATATATATATATATATATATATATATATATATATATATATATATATATATATATATATATATATATATAATTACCTTTAACAATTATTAAATTTTAAATGAATATTAAATCTAAAATTACAAAAAACTTAAAAAGAGCTCGAAATATGACCCCACCAGGTGAGCAGCGAGAGTGCAATAAGTGTGTATCACCGCCTAAATTATAAAACAACATGCTTGGACATTTTTTTATATATTTCAAAAACTACTGAACGGATTTTAAATTTTCAAGGCTCAAATAAAAGCTGAGACTTTAAAGATTATGTTTCTAGAGTTTAAAATTTTTGTCTAAATTTTACTAAAATGTGCAGCCACTCAAACATGGTGCACAAAAATAGAAAAATTAATCAATTTTTTTTCAAAATCTTTTAGGTGATAAAATCTCTCAAAAATATCAAATAATTTTCATTTATATATCAAACGACGCAGAATTTAATTGGCTTTGAAACGATCCAAGAACCAAGTTCCTATCATTTGTCAATAATAAAATATGTTAATTTAATTTCGGCAGAAACTTTTCGTAGCTCGCCCGTCGTTCGTACCAACAATTTCTGCCGATAGTGTATATTTTAGGGTTAAAAATGGTGCAAGAAAAAAAATATAACCTACTTTAATAATTTAAATTTCAAGGGGTCAAAGTTGGGGGTGGTGCCTCCCCTTAAAAAAGTATTTCAATCCTGAAAACTAACAATTCAAGCAAGTCAAGAAAGTTTTACCGAACTATTCCTGAAAACTAACACTCGAGTCAAGTCAAGAAAGTTTTGCCGAACTGTTCCTGAAACGTTAGTGACTATCAAGGAGGTGTTCTAAAGAAACGTTAAAATTTTATTTAATTTTTATTAAACGTTCAGTTTTGATTTTGTTTTAACTTTTACAGTACTAGTTTGTAAGGAATAAAGATATGACATTAAATTTTGAATATTATTCATGAAAAAATAATTTAAAAATTATTAAAAATTACTGTTATGTCACTATATCCCAACTTTACTGAAGAATTCGGTAAAATATAAGAAACAAATTTTCTCCGTGTAGAAATTTTACAAAAATTTACAAGACTGACTAAAATTAACTGATACTACAGAATCTAAAGCTACCACACGGAGAAAAATTGTTCATTATATTTTAATGAATTTTTTAGTAAAGTTGTAATATAGTGTCATAATTGTAATTTAAAAAATTTTTTAAATTATTTTTTCAGTAATAGTGTTTAAAATTTATTCTAATATGTTTATTTCTTACAAGCTAGTATTGTAAAAGTTAAAAAACCATATTTAAACTGTAGGTTTAGTATAAATTAAATTAACCCAAGCAAAAATTGACAACTGGCGCAGTACTGCGCCAGTACTGCCCAGTACTGGCGGAGTACTGGCCGCCATGGTTGAACCAGTACTGGTATTTGACCTAAATGATAACGCTTTTCCGTACTGGTTTGACGTTACTGGCGCAGTACTGGCAACCAGTACTGGTTTAGTACTGGCGCAATACTGGCCCAGTACTGGGGAATTTTAAATTTAATATTGCTTATAAAAGTGCAGTTGAACTTAAAGTAACTAAATTTAAGGATAGAATGATACTTTCTTAATCAGAATTATTAAAAATTTTAAGTAACAATAATTAATGGCTTATTTTTACTGCGAATTAGTTAAATTTTGCTAAATAATTAATAAAACGATTTGTTGTATCAATTTATATGAAAAATTTAACTATTTTCTTGATAATTTATTTTCCAAATGTTTCGAATTTGAAAATTATTGAAATTTTATTTAATGTTTACACTGTAAAAAATTTAGGGAGTTAACGGACTCGGGAGTTAAATTTTTAGAGTTAAAAATTAACTCCAAAAGAGAGTTAATTTATTAACTCCCTTCCTTTAACACCCGTGCGAGTTATTTTTCCATGGGGAGTTGGCATTTGGGAGATAAATTTTAACTCTCTTTATTTAACTCCTCTGGCATTGACTCCCCAATGGGTGCGACTTTTATAGAATCCCCTGGGGAGTTAAAATTTAACTCCTTTTTTTACAGTGTAAAATATTAAATAATAGCAAAAATTAATACGAGAAAATCGTTTCTAATTAAAAAACAAAATTTAGTATGTCAATGTAATTAAATGTGCTAAAACAAAATACCATAGAGTCTTTCTAACTTGTAGAAAAACTTATTTTTTAATGGGAAAAATATTATTTTAATGTAAAAAAATTAGGCTAAAAAATTCTTTCTAATATTTTTTCTGTCTATTAAAAATTCGTATGAATAATTGTTTTGTTTAATAAAAATGTTGTCAAATAAGAATGTTAAATACATTAAAATTTGATTTATTATTATTATTATTTTTAATCAATCTTGATTAAAAATTTAAAAAAATTAAATAAATTATATATGTATATATTATATTTACTTATATATAGATATAAACAAAAATTAAATTAAATAGTGAAATTTTTTTCTTTCTTGCAGACAAAGATTTACGCAGTTCTGGCGTTAAAATATGTACCTATATACTACTGCACCGGTACTTGTTTGTTGTGTTGTCTTCGTAATAATAGCATAGTACTGGCACAGTACTGGCATACCAGTCTTAAAGTCCAGTACTGGCGTAGTACAGAAATTTTATTGAAGCCAGTACTGAACCAGTACTGGTAAACCAACTGCTGGCTCGCCAGTACTGGTGCAATACTGCGCCTGTTGTGAATACTGGAATTTGACAGAAATTTTTACTTGGGAAATTTTAATGTTTATTTTGAATGCCTCCTTGATGGGCACTAATGTTTCAAGAATGGTTCGGTAAAACTTTCTTGACTTGCGTAAAGTGTTATTTTTAACACTAATAACTAAAAATTTTTTTTATTTTTTATTAAAAAGTTTTTTTTATAAACAAGTTAATTTTATTAAACTTTGGACACGATTTTTTTTTTTTTTTTTAATTTATTCATACCTTAGAATGTAGAGAAGATATTCCAAAAACTCCCGTAATGGGCCTGATGCGTTTAATAAGTTTTAAACAATTTTCAAAAAACATGTGTAATTATAAACAATAGAATATTCTCAGGTTTTCATGAAAGGATATCTTAAGGATTAATTATCCTTTAATTTTAAACAAAAAAACACTCAAATCGATTAAAAATTTTAGGCTGTATACATTTTTAAAAATTAATTGTAAAAAAACCCCTTATGAGGCTTGCATGGGATTTTAAAAAATTTTTTAAAACTTAGTAAACGCATTAGGCCCATTACGGGAGTTTTTGGAAAATCTTCTCTACATTATAAGGTATGAATAAATTAAAAAAAGAAAAAAATTGGGTCCATAGTTAAAAAAATTAATATGTACATAAAAAATTAAAAAAAAAAATTTAATCTGTTTTGTTTATAATAATAAAAAACATAATTTTAAAATTTGACGTTCAATATTGTTAGAAATGATTCATTATTATAGATAATCTTTATTTAACACAAAAATAGTCTAGTAACAACAGTTTATTTTTAAAAAATAGTTTATTAATTTGAATCTTTCTCACAAGCGATGAAATAAAATTGAGATTTATATTTAAAGACAATCGAGTTTTTGTGGAGCAATAATTTGTATTAATGTATGCGTTAAGAATGTACTGTATCAATTAGTATTTGTTTTAAACAATTGTAGAGGGTTTAGATAATGACTGAAATAAATAAATTGAAATTTACAGCAGTATTCATACAGATCTACTGCATTAAAAATTTTTTTTATTTTTGTTCTCCAAGTTTTATCAAAGTATTCAGTAAATTGCAACTGATAAATTTTACCGAACACTTTATCTTACGTTTTTATCAAACTATTCAGTAAAAATAAGTATAGCAAACACTTATCTTACATTTTACTCAACTATTCACTGAAATTAAGTTTAGTTTATGAAAAATTACTATTTGAACAGTTCATCCCCAATTTTACCGAAGTAAATTCAGTATAATGTTAGGAATAAATTTTCTCGATGTACTATAGTTAGCCTATTTTTCTTTCTTTTTTGCTAATCGAAAATCACAAGAATTTTGAGGTTTAACTAAAAATTACTCCTTCCATTTATAAAAAAAATAAACAATTAAAAAGTCTACGTAAAGCCACGTATTACTAATATTTTTACAAAAATTTGCAGGCAAAAATTGTTTTGTTCCTAATGAAAGTCATGTTTAAAAATTTTTAAGTTTGAATAAAAATTACTGTTTCTATACTAATACTAAATTTCAAAGAATTTAATAGCAGAAATTTTTGCTAATAAAATTCTTAAGTTGCTTAAGAGTTTTTTCTAAGTTTTTCACTTTTTCTAGGAATATCAATTTGAGACAAAAAACGTATAAAAATTATTGCGGTGCATCGTTTTGATACGTTTTTCGTCTAAATTTGATTTCTTAGTAAAAGTGTGATTTAATTTCCAAAACAATGAAAATATCAAAGCATTGCAAAATGTTTTATCATTACAAAGTATTGGGATAACTTATAACCATACAATTGTACTAAAATAAAAATCCCAAAATACAAAAATTTCAATTTTAGAAAGAATTTTGATCGAGTCAAGTGAAAAAGAGTGGAAAAGTGAGAGATTTTTCCTCTCTGAGACAAAACTTTTCTTGGACTTGCGAGAGCAATTAAAGAAATGGATTTGTAAACCAAGCGAAATCTATGTGCTATTCTGTTACTTTTCGAGCAACATTTATTTTCCAAGTCGTTTTATTCTCTAGCATTGCATATTTATCAGGGTTCCCTTTACGCAAGGAGGAAACGAAAGGCCACTTCATTCTATATAGTACATATATATGTATCTAAAGAGAGAAAACGTTGGAAATTTCAAACTCTAACATTGTTTTTCCTTTTTCTTCTTCCTTCTACCTTTCAAGCACTGCTTAGATCCCCTAACTTTAATTCTCCAGTTTCGTTAAAATTACCATTTAGTTTTTTAAAGATTCAACGATTAAACACAAAGAGCTCAACAACAAGTCTCGTTAAAGATTTTCGCCCTTTTAAAAATTAAGAAAAGAATTGTTCATTTGAAAATTACCTATCTAGAAAAAATAATTAGTTAGAATATTTGTGCGAAATAAATTAATTACCTAATTAATTTAAATTTCCAACGGGAAAATGATTTTTCGTTTTTTCTCTATTGTTTTATAGAACAGGAGAAGGGTCACTTCTTATCCAAGACAATTATTCTAATTAATAAATACCAAATTTTAAATAAATTTAAGTTTTTTTGTAGAATCTAATTTGGCAGTGTTTTTTGTCAGCAAGAAGTATACCTCAGAAGAAAATTACAAAAGTTTGGTTATTCCTTTTTGCAAATAGTTCTAAATTTCTGTATGTTTGGAGGATTAAAAAAATAGCAAAAGAAAAAAAGAGCCAAGAGAATCAACATAGTATCAAAACTTCGACTGAGAAGGGTTAATAAAAAAAATTTTTCTAGAAGAAAATTAAAATTGTTAGTAAATAGAAAAAAATTTTGTTTCTCCTTTTGATGATTTTTATTTGGTAACTTTCTTTTCTTCTACCTGTAGTTGAGTTTTCTTTGAAAGTTTTCAAATTCTATTTATTTGTCACACGTTTTCGAGAAGATAATTTACGAAATTTCGTTTTCCCCACTTGACGCTTGAAAACATTTATTCAAATGAAACGAAAATGCAATTGACTAACTTATTTTCCCCATGGAGAAAGTAACTTTTTCCTACGGCGTAGTTCTTGTTGAGTTTAAGTTTCCTTTCTCTCTCTCTTCCTCTGACGCAAAAGGGAAACATTTTTGAATCGCTAATTCTTCGAGTGCAATTTCTTCGATCGTTCTTTAGGGAGAGGGCGATGAGGGTCTTAAGCTTTAAGTATAGCTTTTAAAGGCTTTTCCCTCTTCCTCTCCCTCAAGTTGGGGTGGGGGAATTCGCAAAATAGCTGAAATCCTGTTTCTCGTTGTTAATTTCGAAAATATCAAATTCTGAACGAGTCTTTGATTAACTGGATTGTGGTTTTCTTGAGATGGAGACAGGGGAGAGTCAATGAAAATTTATAAGAGAGGAGACTTTCCCTTTCGGGGTTTCCAATTTAATACACAAGTTTACGAGAGAACATTCTTGGAAGAGTGTCTCCCGTGGGTTGTCATCCTTTATAAACAACCCCAATGTTATACCGATTTGCATAATCTGTGAATCTATCTTTTTCGAAATATTGTAACTGTCTCGGACTTCTTTTTTCTCTTTCTCAAAAGAATTTAATTTCCCCAGAAGAAATATTTATTTATTTATTTATTCACCTGATAATGAAAAAAATTCTATTATCGCTTTTTTCTACAGTAAGAGGAAAGAGTACACAGAAAAAAACCGAACTTAAAATGAGTCGATAAAATGAAGTTAACTTTGGTCGAAAAGTATCAATTTTTTTAAAATTAAATTTAAAATCAATTCTCTTACCTATAATAAGATACAAGTCTTCAAGTAATCAAAAAATAATTTGTTTTCAAAATGAAGTCTTAAAAAATTAAAAGTTTACGAATCTGGCTCAAAATGCTTGCTCGGGAGTTATCAGGGTCGCTGAATACAAATTTTTTGTCAAAAATAATATTTTCAAAATGTTTATCAAAACTTAAAACTTATATAATCCGATTGAAAATATTTACTCTCGTTTTTTTGCTCTGTTTATTTTTCAAAAATATCAGTTTGCGTCGAGATTTCTCGAAGGAGCATTAAAAATTTTTTTAAAGTAATCAATTTCCCAAGTTTAATGAGATATGAATTTAAGCCAGTTAAAAAAATAAAATTGTTAATAACTCAAGCACAAAATCAGGGTTGCCACAAACATTTAATTTTATTTTTCCCTGACTTTTCCCTGATTTCCAGACAAAATTCTTACTTTTTCCCAGACCATAAAAAATATTCTGATTAGATAATTAAAAAAAATGTTCTATTAAATTTATTTACAAATTTCATTAATTGTAAAATTATTCAAAAGCATCAATAACTAAAGTTTCAAATAAGTATTTAATTATTACTTTTCCACAGGAATTAAAATTCTTCAGAACATTCAAATTCAAACCTTTTTAAAACCCAACAGTTTATAAGAATATTATTACAAAACGTAAAGAATTCTTAATGTTTTCTTATAATTTAAATAACCATGAAATTTTTCAACAAAAATTTAATTATTTACAAAAATCCTAATAAAATCCTTCGCAAGAATTCAATTATTTTTAAAAGTAGTAAATTTTTTCGAAAAAGTTCAATTATTTCAAAAAATTGTAATAAAATTCGTTGCAATAATTCAATTATTTTTATAAACAATAAATCGATTATTCGGTAATTTCATTTTATAATCAATTTTTATAAGAAAATTCTAGAAAAATTCAGTTATTTAAATTGAAAAATAAATAATTTATTGAATAATTGAATGTTTGTTAAAATTGAATTCTCATAAAGAATTTTATCAACAAATTTTTAAATAATTGAATTCTTTTGACAAATTTTAATAAAATGTTTAAAAATAATTACATTTTACGAGGAATTTGATAAAAATATTGTGTCCAAAATTAATTAAAATTTTGCGATGAGTTTTATTATTCATAAAAATAATTTTAAAAAATTTTTCTAAAATAATTGAATTTCGGTGAAGAATTTTACTATTTCTAAAAATAATTGTATTCTTGAAAAGAATTTTGTTAAATTTGTTTCAATAACTGAACTCTTGCGACGAATTTTATAAAATTCTTTTTAAATAATTGATATTTTTCGAAAAATTATTTGAAATTTTTTATATTAAATAATTGAATTCCTGTGAAATTTTTCCAAGAATTTTATTAAAGTTTTTAAAAATAATTGAATTTCGAAGAGGAATTGTATTATTTATAAAGATAGTTTAAATTTTTACGAGAAATTTTAAAAAAATTTTGAACAAAATTGAATTTTGGAGAAGAATTTTTGTATTTTTAAATATATAATTGAAATGACCAGAATTCTTTTAATTTTTGAATATAATTGAATTTCTACGAAAAATTTTACTACTTTTGAAAATAATTGAATTTCTGTAATCATTTGTAACTTTTCCAAATTTAAATTTTTTTTAGTATTTTTAACTAAAATTCTTCTATTAATATAGTATTTATAAAAATTGTAAAAATAATTCATTTCATAATTTATTAGTCATAATTTTATGATAGTTCTTTAAGAATTAAGTTATTTAAAAAGAAATTATTATCTGAAATAGAAAAAATTCAAGGTTTTGTATTAAAATTCGTGGTTATTTTTATAGTTTACGAGGCGAACAAAAAAAACATCAAAATTTAGAGTTTTTTCATGAATTTTTGAAATTTGATTTTTTCCAGTAGTTTCACTAAAAATCCCTGACTTCCCTGACAAATTTTACTTTCCCTGACTTTTCCCTGAATTCTCTGACCTGTGGCAACCCTGAAAATGTGTTTGGTCTAAAATTATTAGAAACTTATATTGATCAAACTAAGTATCAATTTTACCAAAAATTCAGATTCAGTGATCCCGAACTTGCAAGCACCACTTTCACAAAAAAAAAATTTTTAATGCCAAAATTTAGATCTAATTTAGTGCTAATTTAGTACCGAATTCAGAAATTTAGAGCTGTTAAACTTTTTTAAAAAACATATGGTACTGCTAGCTTGACGTATATTTTAGTTAGGTATTTTTTGAGTTTATGGGTAGTTTTTGAAAAATCGTCTTTAAGCTATATTAGAGCACTAAATTAACTCTAAAATCTGTCATTAAAAACAATCTTTTTTGTGAAAGTGGTGCTTGCGAGTTTACCTGCCTTTTTGTGTCAAATGAGAATTACGTTAAATGACATTTATGCCAAATGAAATTGATGACAAATGAATATTAAAACAAATAAAATTTACGTTAAACGATTTTTATGTCAGAAGAAATTTATGTTAAATGATTTTTACGTCAATAGAAATTTATGTTACATAATTTTTGTCAAATGGGAATTAAGTTATCTAAGTTTTATGTAACATAATATTTCTGTTAAATGATTTCTATGACAAATGATATTTATGTTAAATAGTTTTTGTGTGCAATGAAATTTATGACAAATAATGTTCATATTATGTGAATTTTAAGCTGAGTAGTTTTGTATAAAATAATTATTTGGTCAAAAAAGATTTCGGGAATAAGCATGCGCCTCGAAAACCCCCGATTAGACATTTTCAGACAGATTCGTAAACTTAAAAATTTTTTTGATCGCCATTTAGCCACGAATCAGCCACTCAGAAAACACCCGATTAAGCATTGTTAGCCAGATTCTATAACTTTTAAATGTCTTTTTCGATGGCCCTATAGAGCCCATGGGGACAAAGGCCACCAACATTTTGTGACTCTAAAGAGCTCAGTGACAGTGAAGAGGTTAACAACAGTAACAATACTAAATTGAAAATATTAGAATATATAAAAAAAAATTCTCTAAAAGTTGTTAAGGGCATCCGGGAGAAAATAGTGTTTCGTGATCGCGCTCTCATTTAAAAAGAAAAGAATATTTTTAGTCGGAAATTTTTTGTAAATATAGATGAACGCTCTGGGACTAGCGGCCCTCTCGAAATTTTGCAAAATTTTGATAAATAATAATTTAAAAAATTGTTTAAACATAGGGAGAAATGGGGTTTTTAACAGTTTGGTATCGCGCTCTCATTTTGAGAGGACAAAATATTTCCGGTTCATATTTGGAGAGGTGATAGAAGAAGACTCACTGAGGAGCGGTCCTCTCCATTTTTGCAATAATCTTGCGAGGAAATTATTTTATTTACGATTGAAAGTCAAGTAATTTGAGGTTGGAGACGTTTTCGTAGTTCAAGTCGCGGTCACCACCGAGAATTGGCGCCACCTCCTTGACCACCGACACATAGATCCACTTGTCTGTGTGCTCGCCGCCATGTTGTCCCCCACTTTCGCCAAAAATTAAACTTTTGTAATTCCGTTTTTCAATATTTATTTCAAAAATTACTTGCAAATTTTAAGAACATTCTTTATCAGCACGAATTCCTCTAATTATCCTAATAAATCAGAACCAGATATCTCTAACTATTTAGAAGTGAGACGAGAGGCGGGAAAACACTTTTTGGGGACAATTTTTCCCGGATGCCCTTAATGCCATTTTTGCCTACAACAATAATGAAACAATTAAGTGGGAAAGATTCGCGAATATATATTAGGGAAAGTGTAGTAGTCCATTGAATAAATTAAAGCAATGCTGTCAAACGTTGTGTTAAATTAATTTGCGGGCAACTTGGTCATATGTAACAATGTGTAATTTGGGACTACAATATTCGATCGAGAATGCGAAACATGGAAACTATCGGGTCAGATATGGACGTATATTATGCAGGACCATAATCAATCGACAGTCGTGTATTTTCATCCTTGTTTGGATTTCACCACTCGAGAGGGAGGGACAATTGAACCATATATATGAGGGAGAGAGAGAGTAAGGTGCATAATGATTATTCCCCCGGCTCAATTGATTGACGCTATATAGCTCTCTACCCACGAGGCAATGCGAGTGTCGATGGTTAGATGTGGACCGTTTGAAACTCGATTCACAGACGAGTGCCGAATAATAGACAAAGATAATCGTCGACGCAAAGGTAATCATATTAATTTCAAGCTCTTTCAACGTTCCATCGCGAAATATGGTAAACTCCATAGATCGAGACACTCGCGATGTGTGTATATAAATTCTATAGTCAGTCGTTGATTACCTGTACCATATGTGACATACCTGTAATGTAATTATCTTGTTAATTGATGTTTCGATACGTATGCAGTTATTCGAGGTATTTCGATCAAGCACCGACCCAGTTCCTCTCGTTTTTCAGAGAAAGTATATCGAATGTTGCTAGATTGCGAAATGAAGCGAGTTGCGCAAGTAATTGCACACACTCACATGCACTCGTTTTTCTATTTTTTCATCCCTCTCTTTGTTTAACTATTTTGCGCTTTTCCGTTTTTTCATAAATTAATTACCAGGAATTGACTTTTCATTTTCAATTTCCAATTTTTGTTCAAAATTCTCTATATTGTCTATAGTAACCTACTCAACGTTACTTTTTCAATTTCCTTCATAATTTATTGCTGTGAATTTGAATATGGAATTTACTTTACGTACATTTTTAATTTAGAATAATAATTTATTGCTATAATAGTCAAATATGAAAAATTTAATTTCAACTTTAATGGGATCGAACCCACGACACTAAATTTGCATTTCTGCAATAGTTTAACGACATCAACCTATAAGATTGTATAATAATAAGTTTTGCAAAATTTGCTTTAAGAAAATATGCAATTTCTTATTTTCTTGTGATTTAAATTCTAATTATTTCACATTTGTAATAAATAAATTTTGCAATAAACAATTTTTGTATTATCATCGTGATATCCAGTCAAATTTATATAATTTTTTCATTTTTATTCGTTTATGAGCGAATTTTTCTGCCATCGTGGTGGCAGTTAAAAAAGTTAAAGAACTTAAATTTAATTACAATTTAAAGAATTTGTAGGTTTTTGAGAAAAATTTAAAAAACAAAAATGTTTAATTTTGTAAAATACTTACGAGATTTCATGTAGAATCATTTTAGTTATAAATATTTATATATAATAAAATATTAATAAATATATAAAATAGTATATTTCGTAATGAGTGCGAGCAGTTGACAATTTTTGAATGAAGACTTTTTTTGGAATAAACTCTAATTCGATTACAGGGTTCACACAAAAATTCAATTCTGTTTTCCCCTGATTTACAGGAAACATTTTTACTTTCTCCTTGACGCTAAACAATATTCTTATATTCTTTTGAGATACTCAACAAATTTTTCTGTTGTATTCATTTACAAAAATAAGTCATGAAATTTTTTTTTTCAAATCCATATAAACTTTTCAGAAAAATTCATTCTACGGAATTGTTAGTTAAAAGGATTAAAAGTTCATATTTCTAAATATTTTAATTTTGAACCTTTTCAAAATTCATTTGATTCTACAAATCTATTCTACAAGTCTTTTAATGTTAAATTATTATTTAAAATTTTATTCAATATTAATTTTGAAATCAATTTTTATAAAAAAAATTCTATGATAATTCAATTTTTATTATTTATAAAAATAATTAAATGTATGCGTGAAATTTTATTAAAATGTTTTTTTAATAATTAAATTTTTTGAGATAATTTTATTAAAATACTAGATACTGAAAATCAAGGCACCTGAAGTTGGCATCGATGCTCAGCATCGAAAAGTATTTTTCCTTATTTTTAGTAAAAAAATTGTAACTAATTTTACTCCTTTTATTCATCTAAGAAGTAAAAAACTATTTAGTAGTATTTTTTAAACTTAAAACGTTGGAAAAAATTGAGTAATTTGTTTTGGTTTTGTACAAAAAATATTTTTCGATGCTGAGCATCGATGGCAACTTCAGGGACCTGAATACATTGAGGTGAGGAAAAATTTAAGAATAATAGACATTTTGCAAAGAGTTTTATTAAATTTTTTAAAAATAATTGAATTTCGGAGAATCATTTATAAATATAATTAAAATTTTGCAATAATTTGTAACTTTTTAAAAATTTATTTTTTTAGCGCTTTTAACTAAAATTCTTTTATAAATCTACTATTTTAATAATTTTTAATAATTATTATACATACTAAAAAAACCAGTTTCAGAAAATTTTGAATTCTAATACTTTTTTAAAAATCTAAGTTCTTTTAAATAATATTTTGGTGACTTAATATTTTTCTTAGTAAAGAAATTTCAGATAATATAAAATCGAAATTAATATCTAATTAATATCTAATTAATATCTAATTAATATCTATTAAATATTTTAAAAAATAATTGACATGGAACTTTCATGGGCCCCTTAAAATGATAAACAAATAGACATTTTTTTCAAATAAAAAAATATCATTTATTTTCGGAAAAAAGTTTTTAGAATTGAAAAGAGCAGAAAAATGCTTTAAAATTTATTATATAAAGTGAAAATCTATCTCATTTTGTCGAAAATATACAGATTTGAAAATAAACATTTCTCTTAAAACGTCATTGCTGCAAATCCTCATAATTTATACCATTAATTTTTTTAAAAGTTTTTTTATTTTTCAAATATTAAAAAAAATTTTTAATTCGTTTGAAATTGCTTTTTTTCTCCTGCAGAGAATTCTCCTGCATTTATTATATAAAAGTGATAATCCATAATATTTTGTCGAAATTATACAGATTTGAAATGAAACATTTTTCTTAAAACGTAATTGCTGCAAATCCTCATAATTTACACCATTAATTTTTTTAAAAGTTTTTTTATTTTTCAAATATTAAAAAAAATTTTTAATTCGTTTGAAATTGCTTTTTTTTCTCCTGCAGTATGAAGCAATAGAAATGCCTGTTAAAAACAGAAGCAATTGAGAATCAAAATATAATATTACATATAAATTTAATTCTCTTTTGATAATCGAAAAAAAGAATAAAACTTTTTCATTCGAACATTTGCATTCAAACATTATTTTTACCAATTGATTGTAAAAAACCAAAAAAAAAAATTGAAAGAAGAAAAGTTTTCTTCTACCAAGTTCTTTTCGTTCTATATATACGAATTGGCTGATTTGAATAAAAATTTGATACCAGGCCATTCTTGGAATATAAGAAACGCGCCCCTTCAATGTCTACGAAGATTGAATGCAGAATGAATGAAACCTTGACAAGTTCGCACCGGCGCAGTTGGTAATTAGAGACGTGTTACAACTTGTTTTTTTTTCTTTTTTTTTGTTAACCTACCACCCGTCGTTTCCATATTTAGAGCAATTTGCACCCCCCAAAAAAAGGAATTAAACCGAATAATTGTAGATTCAAAAAGCCGTCGCAGAAATATGCGACGGCAAAATAAATTACTCAGTTAATTACAAGACAAATACAAAATAATTTCTCTTTTACTTACGCAGCAATTCAAAGAATTTTCATATAGAGCACTCACCTGAAACAAAGAAACAGAAGAAAAAATTCATTAATACAACAATTAATTAGGAAAGGTAATTATAAATTTAAAATAAATCTAATTAAAGTTTTTTGGAATATTTTTCGTTTTAATTACTTGAAGTGAATTATTTTTTGAGTTTTATGGCAACACTTTTTTTCTCGATTTATTTTTCCAAGTATTTCTGCAAAAAATTCTGCCTAAAAGAGAATGATAAAAATTAAATGTTTTAATGATGTTTGCTTGTATATACATAGTCAAAATATACAAAGACGAAGGAGTCGGCAAAGAGAGAAGTCGACATTACAGAAAGGAAAGTCGCACACAGTTATTGAAGTGATCCTCAAATCGTGTCGCGAATTCCCTTGTGCGAGGGTTGACACGACTGACATCTCGTAATACCGGGACTTGGACTCATGCCAGTTTGCATAAGAACTTGCAGATCTCGTTCACACCCTTTGCTGGTACCGCCAACCAGAAACTAACATCCTCTATACCAAATCTAACACCTTACTATTTCACTCGAAAATTTAATGTAACTCTCTCTCACACTCACACACACTCTTTCTCTGCTCCAAACATTTTAACATTATATATATATTCACGTCGACGAAAAAAAATCCCAGGGAATTGAAATTCAGAATCTGCAAATTATTTTCATCGTACAAAGAAAATTTAATATTTTCGTAATTTAATACTACTTAAAATGTACCAATTATAATAAAAAAATGGAATGTAGGTAGTTAAAATAATATTTGCTATTCATATTAATATTGTTTACTGTTTACATTAACACAATTTTTATACAGTTGGATATTTATTTAATATTTCTATCAAACACATTTTGTTCGCTTAAACGAATTCTTGTTTAAACTTTTAAACGTGAAGAAATTTTTATTTTAAGGAATAATTAGTTAACAAGATTTCTATTAAACGATAAAGTAAAAAAAATTCGCAGAATTTTACTAAAATTATTCTACAGCATGGTTAAAAGGTCGTAAACATTCTGTAGAATTTAACTAGAAAATTTCTACAGAATTTCTATATACGAATTCTAATAAAGATAAAATAATTAAACTAATTTAAATAAAATAATCTATTTCTTATCCTCACTTTAGTTTCTCTAATTTCATTCGACAATTACATACAATTTGTTTACCAACAATTTATTTTTTGATTATAAACTTTTTAACTAATAATATTAAATTAACTAAAACTAAACTACAAAATTATATTTCAAAAATTTTGAACTAAATAAACGAAATATTTTTTCAATAAAAATAATTTCAACCATTGTTGACTATATTAGCAACAATAATTTCTAACTTCTGACTTTCTTTTTTAACTACAATTAGCAATTTTAAAAATAATAGAATTTAAACAATTGTAATTCAAACTTTCTTGTTATAAAAATAAAATATGAATTAAAATATAGTTTTAATACTATTATAAGTATAATAATCGTATATTCTAAAACAGGGAAATTAGAGACTTTTTTTAAAAGTGCTGGAAAAAATTAAATTTTCAGAATTCATAAAAAAATTCTGAATTTTAAATACCACGAATTCTACAATAAAAACTTCAATTTTTTCCATTTATGTTAATAATTTCTTTTTAAATTACTTAATTATTGAAAAACTAAAATAAAATTTTGACTTAGGAATAATAATTTAATGAATAATTTTACTTAAATAATTCAAAATGAATAATATTTTAAAAGAGTTGCGTTTACAATTTTCATAAATAAATGAACTTCAAACATTTCAATTGAAAATTTTATTCTCTAAAACTGAATCAGTGAAATTTGACTAATTTTCGACACAATATTTGCGCGATTTAAATTAGTGAAATTTCACTGAAGATCATTTAAAAATGATTGAAATTTCAGTCATTTTAAAATTTTCAGAAACAATCAATTGTTAAATGAATTATATAGGTACTTTTGTATTTAAATTACTGAATTTTTGTAGAATTTTCTAATAAAAATTGATTTAAAAATGAAAAAAAGGAATTTCAAAAATGTTCAAAGAACTTTTTCATAAATTTTTAAAAATAATTGGTATACAGAAATATTGAATTTTTTAAAAATAATAATTGAATTGAAAAAATGTAAATAATTTTGATGAAGTAACGGTAACAATATTTTTTTAATATAAAAAAAATAATTTTAACTCTCGGTCATCTTTAATTATTTGTAAAACATGAAGAAATCGATTACTCCGAGTCATCGTCTCGAAGCAACCAATATCTTCATGTTTCATAATAAATTTTTATAATTCTTATTTAATTTCTAAAATTATTTTTGAAAGTAATAAAATTTTTCGATAAAATTCAATTATTTTCAAAAAATTTTTTAAATTCCTGTCAAAAGGATTCAATTATTTATAAAACCTTGTTTGGGAAATTGCTTTATGAGAATTGAATTTTAAAAAAATTCTATTATTCAATAAATTGTTTATTTTTGTATTTAAATAATTTAATTCTAGAACAATTATCTAATAAAAGTGTTTTACAAATTAATTTTTAGGAAAAATTTTTAATTTTTAGAAATAATTGCCTTTTGAAAAGGTTTTAAATTAAAGTTGTTTAAAATTTGACTCTTTCATACTCTAAAATTTTTATTTTTGTTTTCAGTTAAAATTTGTATTTTACAAATAGAAATTATGAAAATTTTTTTCATTGGTTTTAAAAACATTTGATTTTATTAAATCAATTATAATTAAGAAATAGAAATGATGTAAATTATTTTTTTAATATGAAAATTGAGAATTCTCTATAAAAATCTTAAGAAAAACGAAAAATATTTAATGTTTAAAAAAATTTCTATGAAGAAAAAATGAATTTGTTAACAATATTTTTATTCTGAGGTAAAAAATATAAATCAAATGGGTATATTTCCTATTACTTAATTATAATTTTTCACAATTAACAATTTGCTATTTTTTATTAATGAAAATGAGAAAAATTTGCATACTTTAGATTAGTTAATCGAAATTTGTTATAGAAAAAAGCATATGAAAAAAATGTATTTGTGACGCGATCTGAAGAAAGGGACCTTAGAAGCAAATTATTTTAAGGTTATATTAATGTTATTTTTTTCTTGATTGAAAGTTTCTTTTTACTTTTTGCAAATTAAAATTAGTGTTTATTAAATACTTCAGTTGTAATAAAGACTTAAACATCAATAATTTATATTTACAGTTGATTCATTTTTTATATTTTAATTTTAAAAATTGCAAACATAACCTATAATTTTTTGCTTCACATTTGTTGATCATAATTTTTTTTCAACTTTCTACTTTTAAAAATTATTTTATTATAAATTATGAAAAAATATCTGCATATTTTCAATTTTTGAGACAACATTTTTTCAATAGAGAAATGCGAAAGCATAAACAAGAACTAACTTCAAAGGGTGGACGGACAGAATTAATGTAAGAATGAGATACTAATATTATTATAGTGGATTCAAAATTAAAAATCTAAATTAAAAATTTTCATAATTTATAAGTATTGTCGTTTTTAAAATTTAAACAATCGACCCCATGATTAGGCCCTATTTAAACTAGAGCAAAAACCATTTTTCATATGTTTCTTAAACTATTACCTTCTACTAAAGAATAAAATAGAAAAATTGAAATAACATTTGACACAATTTAATATTTAATGAAAAAGAAACGAATCAAGAAGAAAAGAGGAGGGGAAAGTATTTAATGGCATCATTTTTCAAAGCAGTGTTTCACCGCAGTTACTTGGGTAGTTGTGAGAAAAAGTGATGATACCTGATTAAAAAAAAAAAAAGTAAAAAGAAAAAAAAGTGGCAACGACCGAAGCGCACACGCCACTCTTTAAGACACATATTACGAGGGTCACAAATGGAGAAATGTAATGGCGCAACGCTTCAAACTAGAGGGGGTTTCAAATCGATGTAATTACAGGTTTTTCCCCGGGGCGACGTGGAGATGAAGGGTGGTGTCGGGGTGCGGGGGATTTTCAGGCCCCTGCAGTGCAAAAACTAAGTTCACCGCGTTACAAAAGGCAGAGTGATGTAATTAATGGAGTTAGACTAAGAAGAAGATAGTGATTTGAGAGGGAGATCTTTTATCATGGTTAATCCCACGGTGGTGGTCGAAAGACGAATCACTTGGAATTAAACGAGGTCCATCTACGTTATGTTCATCTAACTCGCTCATACACACTCCTAAAAGATAAGAATCGATTATGATGATTGCTCTGCATTCCTCTTTTCAAAGCTAAAAACCGACAAAACATTTTCAAATTAAGATTCAAAAAAATTTTCATAATGACTCAGATTCAATAATGCAAATACGACTAATGCATATTTTTCCAAAAAGAAGATTAACCCTCAATTGTCACACCAAAAAAATGCAGATAAAAATCGTCATTCTATAAATGAGATCCTTTCTTTTGGAAAATATTCGATACAAAGGAAAGCTGCGAAAGTGCGAAGATAGATAATATCTTAATGCAATCCCATCGCTGCCGCTTTGAACATCGAAAATATTCTTTTCAAAAATATTCCCCCCTTTCTATTTCTTTTTGCGTATAAAAAGAAAGAAAAAAATTTTTTCGTCTGTATATATATTACAAAACTAAAAAAGTTCAAAATTTTCCACTATAATTGTTTCGGGTCAATAAATAATTATTTTAGTACAGAATAAAGCTTTCACAAAATTAGTAAAAGCGAAGTTTAAACTGACTGAGAATTTTTTTTGAAAAAAATTTTAAATAGAAAAAACTGTGAAGGTATAATCCCACCAATGCCACCTTGAACTTTACTAATTGTAAGAGACCTATTACCTACCTATTTGCTTATTATACTATAAGCGCATAATTTCGTGAAATTTTATCTTACTTTCTATTACATCATTTTGCGTTTGTTTTTATATCAATTTATGTTACATTGTATAACATTTTATGCCACATTTTATCCTTTCATGTAATATTTTATCTTTTCATGTTGATTTTTTATCGTTTAGTTATGTTATCATGATATATAATTTTCTCTTGTAGTGGTTAAAAAGAAATGTTAGAATTTAATTATAAATAAGAAAAGCTTTCTTTTTGGTAAAGCAAATAAGAAATGAATACAAAAATCTGTACAGATTTCCAATATTTTATCTCTCTCAATCTTATATACAATCGTTTGTTGAAACATGAAGTTTAAAGATTTAAATCTATGACTCGGAACGCAGATTTTACTGCAACTCTTATATGCTCTACAAGAGAATTTTATAATGTTTCTTTATGACTTCAGTTTTATGTGATACTTTTTGAAACGTAAGAAGAGGTACTAAAGGTCACATCAGTTTTATACGTGTATATAAGAAATCACAAGATGAAATTTATTTCTTATTACTTCAATATATCTTGTTTAAAGTAAACAAAATTCTTTTAATTTCCTTTACTTTATAAGAGTGCCATAAATGGACTGCAATTTCAATTTTCAGAATGTTTACTTTATCAAAAATAACACAATGAAAAAATATTGTAAATGAACATTTATTTTGTTGGAAATTAATTTTTTAATAATGAAAACAAATATTTTATAAAAGAAATTTAAATTAAAAAAAGTAATAACAATATCGTCCTTCATATGAACATTTGATAGTATAATTATATATAATGCAGATATAATTCAGAAAAATTATGTTTTGGAATAGAAAAAAAAATTAATACGACTTTGCTACAATATTTTTAAAATATAACTAACTTTTTCTTTACTTTTTTGGATAAAATTAACAATTTTAACAAAAATAGAATTACAAAATTTTTTATTCAAATTTTTGTTGAAAACACTAATAAAATTAAATTTTTTTAAAATTATGTTTAAAATTTTTTACAAATTTAGCAAAAATCCTATAATTATTATTATGAATAACAAAATTCTTTTCTAAGATTAAATTACTTTAGAAAACCTCAATAAAATTCTTATCCTCTAAGATTTTCAATGTTCAATATATTAATAAGAAAATTATTGAGCTTGAGATTATTTAAGATAGAAAAACATGAACTTGAATTCTAAAAATTTTTAATTTGTAAGAATTAAATTCAGAAACATAATAACTTATTTCTATTAAGCAAATATAAATTAATTACAAGTGTTTAAAAACAAAACTTTTCTTTAAAAAAAATTATTGGAAGAATTTACAAATTAAACCGAAAAAAATCTTAAAGTAAGATGAAAATTTAGGTCAACAATAATTTTATTTTTCTGAACGCAGCCTTAAATTGTTTAAAAAGTGACATTTAATAACGAATATGAAAGAGTAAAATCCGCTTAATTAGAATGAAACCTTCTTGTGCTTATTTGTAAGAGAAAAAAATGCTTCAAAAAAGAGGAATTATTTAAAATTGAAAACATTTTTTTTTAATGTAAATTAAAAATGTAACATTTTGTTATCTCTATAATTAAGTAAAAATTCGGGTTATAATTTATTTCATTAACAGCATCTGACTGTTAGAATTTCAATGTTAATTTTTCGACACCTTTTCTTTTCAAATATTAAATAAATAAGGCTAGTATTTTGTGAATAACTCTAAAAAATAACGAGAAAAGATACTGTAGTGCTAAAGTTTTGTTAATTAGAAAATTTATTAATCTAAACCCCTTTTTAAATGTTTCTTATAAAGAGTTTTATTAAAATTTTTCAAAATATTTGAATCCTCTAGACGAATTTTAATAAAAAGTTTTAAAATAGTTACATTGTTTAAGGAATTTGACTGTGATAAAAATAATTGAAGTTCTGTGAACAGTTTTATTATTTATTTGTAACTTCTTGAAAATTCCATTTTTTTAGTGTTTTTAACTAAAATTATTGTGTCAATTCATTATTTTTATTAATTAATTAGATATACTTTGAAAAATTTACTTATAATTTTAAATAGTTTGGAATTATTAAAATATTTCAAACATCTAAGTTCATTGAAATTTCTCATTAAATTCATTCAACATAAGTCTCTTTAACACTTCAAAATCCTCTTTTGCACCTAAAAACTGTAGAAATGTATTTTTCCGCAATAGTACAGATTAAAAAAAAAAGGTTGAAAAGACAAGTAAAGAGACTTAAAAGAGGTTCGATAAAAGATTTTTTAAAATTACTTAAGTAATATTTAACGTCGGAAATCCTTTATAAATTAAGGTAAATAAAACGAAAACACTCGGAAAATGAATAAAATATTTATTTACTCTAATGTTTCACTGACAAAAAAAATATTCTTAATTTAAGAATTTAAGAAAAAAAAGATGCCAAGGATAATTCCCACTTAAATTAAGTAGGAAATATTCTTATTATAAGAATATATTCTTATTGTAAGAATATAGGGTAGAAGTACCGTTTGTGGCCACTGTACCGGTTGTGGCCTTTTTTATAAAATTTCCATTTAATTATTTACTATAATTAATATTTCTTATTATAATAATATAATACTATGAGATTTTAAGTATTTTCTTAAGTAAAATACATAAATAAACTATAATATAAATAATTACAATAATTATTAACTAGTGGCCAAAAGTGGTGTTAAGGTGGCCAAAACTGGTGCTTCTACCCTATTCTTATTGAAAGAATATTTCCACTTAATTGAAGTGGGAAAAATCCTTGGCACCAATTTTGTTGTATGTATTCTTAAATTAAGAATATATTTTTTTTCAGTGTTAAAAATTTAAATGTGGACATCCACATGAAAAGAGTCCATTTTATCGGTTATAGTTTTCGAGATAATCGCAATTTAGTAATTTTTGAGAAAAACCTTAATTTTTTTTATTATCAACCTACAAGTTTTTATAAGTTAAATCATGCGGTTTTTATTAATTTATCGTTAATTTAAGTGTTTGATTTCATCGGTTCTTTAGAAAAATGAAAAGAATCCATTTTATCGGTTCTTTGCAAAAGTATTTTGCATTCTAAACTTTGAAATTTTGTGGACGTTGACAAATGATTTTCTCTTCGGGGACTCTATTTAAAAAATATAAACAAATTTAAAACAATATCATTTAACAATAAATAAATTGAAATTAATGCATAATTATATTTCCAAAAGTAAATGTTAGAGTAAATAATAATAAATATTATATTAATTTTTTAAAATGTTTTGAAAACTAAAATTGCGATTTCTTTCACAAAGTTATATTTTAATTGACCTACAAACAATGCAAATACTAATTTATGAATGATTTCAATAAACCTGTTAGGACAGATGAATTTAAAAAATTGGTTGGGGGTCAATTTTCCCAAAAAAAATTTTTCCTAATATTTTTTTTCCCAAAAAAGAAATAATCCAATGCCATTCATCTTTCCTAATATTATTTTAAAAAATTAAAACATTGCAGCAACTTCAGTCATATTATAAACAAATAAAATTTTCGTACGTCAGTCAAATTGTAAACGCAAAATTTTCGTGTATCAGTAAATTTATAGTCAAAATTGTTGTGTATCACTTAAATTTATCATAATACATTTCCAAGTTTTTATAAATAAAATTCTCTTATGAATCTATTTAAAAAAATAGAGATTTCAAGAGGTTGCAAACTGATAAAAGAATATTTAATATTGTATCAAAGTAAAACGAATACGTTCATAACAATGATGTTGTTACGTATTTATACAATTACTTGGACATTACGTTCGAATGTGATTATTTACTACTAATTTGGCAATAAATATCCATTTTGGAAAAAATGTAACATTGGGAAAATTATTTTTTGGAAAATCCAGCATTGGGATAAAAATATTTTGGGATTAATTATTTCAGAAAAATTTTTTTTGGGGAAACCGATTTTGGGAAAATTGTTTTATAAAAATTTAATATCCTCTTTTCAGCCTCTAAACATCGAGGTATGAAAGGAGAGAGAGAGAGAAAGAGAGAGAGAGTTGAAAGAGGGTCTAAATTTTAACTCGGGTATTAATTAATAAAATTCTAAGTGCTTATTCAAGAAAATTTCTATGTAAATTCATGGGGTTCACTTTTTGAGAAGTATACTACAATGGAGGAAGTTGAATATGATGAAATGTTACATCTTTGCGAAAGTGGAATGAAAAGAAAAGAAATGTTTCCTGTCTGTGTATTGGCAGGTGTAGGAGAATTGAAGATACAGTGATTGCGGAAGATCTTTTGCAGTGTCTGCTTAGACAGATGAGTTTGAGGGTGTAAAGGAAGAGCGGAAATCAGTGAAGAAATTTCTATCTGACAACCACAATTGACAGGTATAACAAATGCGTCGCACGTCCAATAACGCAACGTATATACAAAGATAGCATCGACCTGCCATTCCGTTATACTTTGCCTGAGTGTTAAGACCCTTATGATAATCTGGTTCACATGATTGCAAGGATTTGTTTCAACGATAACAGCCACAACACACACACACATGCAAACACATGTGTCTATGAATTAGTGTAGAAAATCTTTGATCGGAAATTCAATAGACGATAAATAATACATGTTCCATAATTCGATATCGCCTCAAGTTAGAATCAAATAAATAGAATTCAAAATACTGCTTTCTATTTATATTAGGTTTTTTGACAAATTTCTCTTTTCTCTAATATTTTTGCTTGGATTTTCAATTTAGTTATTCAAGTATAATTTATCGTGAAAGTAAATTAATGCAAATTTTGCATTGTAAAATTAATTTTAGATCAGGAAATTGTTTAATGACAAGAGTAGTTCGCATAGATTATCTATACAGGCACTCATGAGCTTAATAGTTAAGGTGAGGTTGTGTTCATCTCACCGTAAATCACTCTCACCTTTGGAATGAATTATTGTGCTCAGGGTGAAAGATAAAGAGCTTTTTGCATATACATTGAGCCGTACGTGTTAGTCAGGGAAATTATTATTGGAAACTCTTTCGATTATCGTTGCCGAGAGAATGGCGCTTATAAAGGGGGAAAGATAATTGAACATTTTTTTCTTTAAAATAATTAGAAAAATTAGTTATTAGAAAACTTTCCTATTTAAAAATTCTTCTTAAAAAGAATTTCTAAGAAATTTCTATTCTAAACCTCGGTGAGTATTATTTACTTTTTTTTACTATTTCGATTTTTCTTTCAAATATTGTAACAAACAACATCTTTTTTTGTAAAAAGCTGCAATTTATTTATTAAAAAAGAAGTTATAAAAATTCCAAAGAACCAAACATTTTTAACGTTACATATTGTTTAAAAATTTTAAAACCTTATGAATACAGAAAGTTAATATGTTAATATATAAAAAAACGCAATCAGCGTTTTCTTTTTGAGAGTAAATTTATTTTTAAATTTTTATTTGTATATTTGCATATTCAGGGTTGCCACAAACATTTAATTTTATTTTTCCCTGACTTTTCCCTGATTTCCAGACAAAATTCTTACTTTTTCCCTGACCATAAAAAATATTCTGATTAGATACTCAAAAAAAATGTTCTATTAAATTTATTTACAAATTTCATTAATTGTAAAATTATTCAAAAGCAGCAATAACTAAATTTTCAAATAAGTATTTAATTATTACTTTTCCACAGGAATTAAAATTCTTTAGAACATTCAAATTCAAACCTTTTTGAAACCCAACAGTTTATAAGAATATTATTACAAAACAAAGAATTCTTAATGTTTAGTTATAATTTAAATAACCATGAAATTTTTCAACAAAAATTTAATTATTTACAAAAATCCTAATAAAATCCTTCGCAAGAATTCAATTATTTTTAAAAGTAGTAAATTTTCTCTAAAAAATTCAATTATTTGAAAAAATTGTAATAAAATTCGTTGCAATAATTCAATTCTTTTTATAAACAATAAATCGATTATTCGGTAATTTCATTTTTTAATCAATTTTTATAAGAAAATTCTAGAAAAATTCAGTTATTTAAATTGGAAAATAAATAATTTATTGAATAATTGAATGTTTGATAAAATTGAATTCCCATAAAGAATTTTATCAACAAATTTTTAAATAATTGAATTCTTTTGACAAATTTCAATAAAATGTTTAAAAATAATTACATTTTACGAGGAATTTGATTAAAATATTGTGTCCAAAATTAATTAAAATCTTGCGATGAGTTTTTTACTATTTCTAAAAATAATTGAATTCTTGAAAAGAACTTTGTTAAATTTGTTTCAATAACTGAACTCTTGCGACGAATTTTATAAAATTGTTTTTAAATAATTGATATTTTTCGAAAAATTATTTGAAATTTTTTATATTAAATAATTGAATTCCTGTGAAATTTTTCCAAGAATTTTATTAAAGTTTTTAAAAATAATTGAATTTCGAAGAGGAATTGTATTATTTATAAAGATAATTTAAATTTTTACGAGAATTTTTTAAAAAATTTTGAACAAAATTGAATTTTGGAGAAGAATTTTTGTATTTTTAAATATATAATTGAAATGACCAGAATTCTTTTAATTTTTGAATGTAATTGAATTTCTGCGAAAAATTTTATTACTATTGAAAATAATTGAATTTCTGTAATCATTTGTAACTTTTCTAAATTTAAAATTTTTTTAGCATTTTTAACTAAAATTCTTCTATTAATATAGTATTTATAAAAATTGTAAAAATAATTCATTTCATAATTTATTAGTCATAATTTTATGATAGTTCTTTAAGAATTAAGTTATTTAAAAAGAAATTATTCTCTGAAATTGAAAAAATTCAAGGTTTTGTATTAAAATTCGTGGTTATTTTTATAGTTTACGAGGCGAACAAAAAAAGCATCAAAATTTAGAGTTTTTTCATGAATTTTTGAAATTTGATTTTTTCCAGTAGTTTCACTAAAAATCCCTGACTTTTCCCTGACCAATTTTACTTTCCCTGACTTTTCCCTGAATTCCCTGACTTCCCTGATCTGTGGCAACCCTTATATTTATTTACAAATTTTATTGAAAATAATTGGTATTAAAAAATATTTCTTTAAAATTTGTAAAAATCAAATTCTTAAGAAATTTAATTGCAAAATTTTGACAAAACGTAGAATTGAATTCTCAAAACTTGAAAAATCTTCAAATGAAAATTATCTTTAAAAAGTTAATTTAAAAATATTTCTTAAAAAGTACCTAATTTTAAAAAATTTTTATTATAATTTTATAAATTGAAATATTTTTCATATTTTCCTTAATAGTTTTTGAAAATTCAAATATCTATAAAAATAAATACATTCGAATTTTCTAAACAACTAATTTTTTAGAATTTAGGAAAAATTAATCTTTTTCAAAATATTTAATTAAACTTTTTTCAAAAAATTTGTTAGTGTTATATTGACCAAAAATGTTTTAAGGGCATTTGAACCATTATGACGTCACAATTTGTGCAAAGCATATGTTTTAAACGCATGAAGTCGTAATAGTTCAAATTCTCTTAAGAAATACAATTATTTTAGAAAAAAGTAACATTAAATTAACATATTTTTAAGATAAACTCTTTTCTCAGAATTGATTTATCATTATTTTTCAAAACTATATTATTTAAATTTATTTTATTATTTAATTATATTATAAAAAAAATAAATTAAAATTCTTTAAAAATTTTCTTTTATAAAATGTTTTATTAAAATTATGAAGAAATCATTTATTTTCATATTTCGAATTAAAAATTTTCAGAATTTTAATTGTTTTCTTAAGAATTCTGTTAAAGGAAATTTTTATATATTTTATAATTATTTCATTCCATAAAAATTATATTAATTAAAATTCGAAATGACGAAAACAAAATGGTGAAATATTTTTAAATTGTCTAGATTCGCTTTAAATTGTTAATTTATGCATTTCATTAACATCAGCTAATAATGAGCATAATTGAAATTTCTGTAAATGCATTTCTATTAATAAATTATGTATTTAATCCTTTAACAAACGAAAGTGTCAGTTATATTCATTTTGTTAAGTAAACAAAATGTGATTGTGAATTTTGATTTATTATGATGAATAATTAAATACATGTTCATTAATTAATTAATTTCGATACAGGGATTATTGTCAACTTTATCTCATGGAATGTATAAACACAATGCGTCATGGTAAAAAGATGGTCTAATTTTATAATGAGTTTGAATTTCAACACGACTAATCATTGTGTAATCCCCAATGGCGTAAATAAAGTAAAATTAAAAAAAAAATTTAATAAATAATATTAAAAAGTTAAAAAAAGGTTACGTTTATTTTAAATTAAAACTTCTGTATTAAATGAATAGTCTGCATCTTTTTTTATTAAAATAAAATGCTTCTTTCTTTCTTAAAATCGCAGTTTTTCTAAGGATCTCAAATTGAGATCAGAAAACATACCAGATTTTTGGGATGCAAAGTTTTGGTACTGTTGATGATTTAAGATCCTAAACTTCTGAACTTTCAAATGAGCGAAATTGATTTATTTCTTTTAAAAATCAAATTTTTATTGTAACTATTTTGCTTCACTATCCAAAAAATTAATTATTGAGTTTGTAAAGGTAAAATTTTAGTTTTTAAATTTTGTTATGATTAGTAATTTATTAAAATATCGACAATAAAAAATATTTCGTTCATTTGAAAGTTCAAAACTTTGGGATCTTGATGATTTCAATTTGAGAAACTTTATAAAAATTGCTATAAAATTTTCCTGTTGGTTTAAAATAAGACTATTTCACACAGTTGTTAAAATATTTCTCCTCGTTGAAATTGGAATAAAAAATAAATTTTACAACAATTTTCTGAATTAGTCGAAGAAATATTTCATATAAAACTCTAAATATTCTAGTTGGTAATAGACGTCAACTCATTTCAAGAATCGTACCCGTATGTGTATATATGTACACAATAAGGGCACAACGAACATTTTTCAGTAAAGAAACGGCGAAAAATAGCGAGAATTCCACAAAATTATCCAAGCGCCAAATGAAAATTCACTTTTTCAAGGAATGAAGCACCATCATACGAAGAAAGCTTTTGAAGTTAGTCATGAACGCGGAATATTGTTCCCTCCCCACCATTCAAAAGAGAAAAAAAGAAAATGATTCCAAAAAGAAAGTGAGTGTTTTCTTATGGAAATACATTTCATCTCTCCAACTCCAGCAGAGGGCAATAGCAGCGCGGAATCTTGTATAAGAAGAGAGGGAAAAAGAAACTTCCTCTTTTTTTTAAATTGTCAAAGCCCTGGCGCTCTGGCGACTTTCCATGAAAAATTTTCCTCGAGTTCATATCTCCCGTGAGTCTTGGAAAAATAATTGAGCTTCACTATCGCAAAACGTCTTTCATTACATGGAAACTCGTAAGATTCGTCTCTTTTGCCGCTCGGGGTTATTACTTTAGAATTTCCATAAAAACATTTAGAGAGAAAGAAAGAAGGAGTGAGTGAAAGAGGAGAGAGATTCGGTATGGGCCAAACATATTTTTCAAGACTACTTTTATCATTCAACATTCTGGATAAGTGCTTCCCCTCGGGCCAATACGAATCTATTCGAGCCCATACCTAATTCAATGCAACGTGTTCCTTCTTCAATCTTCTCCCAGTACTCGCGCGCGTTTACGAGGATCAGCCAAGTTGTACTAGGTATTCATGAACTGCATTTTCCATGAAAACTACATTTCGAGCTAGAACCGCACCCGTTAGTGGTTTACGAAAACTCTTCTCCTTCTCTTTTTCTCTCTCTCTCTCCCTATATCTCTATCTCGAGCTTATCGAACCGACAACTCAACATTAGATATCTTATATTTTCAATTTCGATAAGGAGTTACCGATCGATTAGCTTACTTATATGCATTTATTCACAAAACAAAAATATTTTCTCTAACTGAAAGGAAAATTTGTAATTTAAATTTCTAAAATTTCTGAACAACAAATATAAATTTTAGGGACATATTGGGGTGCACGAATATCCTTTAAAATTTATTAGTTAGAGAAGTCAGGGTAAGGCCAGGATTTTTTATTAACAGTATAATACAAAAAGTTCAATTTTTGTTTAAATAAAATACAAAGATAGCATCGACCTGCCATTCCGTTATACTTTGCCCGAGTGTTAAGATAATCTGGTAAAAAAAATGAAATTATTACGAATAGAAAGCCTTCCATTTTGCTTCCTCATATAGAGGAAGTATTGTAATACCAAAATTTTTCGACTTCGATTTTTTGACATATCTTTATGTTATTTGACCTCTGGAGTTCAAAAATGACATTTTTACAAAATGTCATTCCGTATGTGTGTAAACATCACATTTTCATAAATATCTCCAAACTATGAAGAGCTTTTGGACTGAATTTTTTTTAAATTGTAGGTCTCATCTGCGGACATACAATGAGAGTACTTTGAGACAGATTAATAAAGTTTAACTGTATATATTTTTTATTTTTAATTTTTCAAAAAAACGTTTTTTGCCCATAACTTTAAAAAAATGTTAGGACACCTATGAATGTTTTATGTAATTTTGTAGAGTTTTTTGAGACGCATCTTTTAAGCCCTCAATGAACATTTTTCGTTCATATTCACCGGAGATATTAAACTTTTAAAAATCAAAAATTTTGGAAAATAAGACTTTTTTGAAAATTTTGTTGAAAAATGTAGAAATAACTTTAAAACTATCATTATCATCTTGTAGAGCATTAAAAAACGCTTCGATTTACCTATTTTTGAAGCTAATTCGATTAGAAATAAAGAAGTTATTCATATTTTAAAAAACAGAAATTGTGATGGAAACTTAAAAAAAATTTTTTTTAATGTGGAACTTGAATTTTTAATCAAATAAAGAGAAAAAAATATCACAGCAATTGACAATAATTGTTCAAAATTTATATTTTATTACTATTAACATCTCTATGAGGAAGCAAAGTGTTCATGAAATGATCTCCAAAATTATAACAAAAATATATAACTTGGCAGCGGTTTTTTGTATTTTTTACAATAATTGCTTTTTCAATAACTTAAATCTTAAAGAAATATCGTAAAATTATTAGGTTATAATTTATATAATGAATAATTTTATTTACATAATTCAAAACTAATTGAATTTTAAAAGAGTTACTATTCTAAAAAATAGAAATTTCATTTATAAATAAAAATAGAAACTTCTCATAAATAGAAACAAAACTTAAATAGAAACTTCAAAAGGTTTCAATTTGAAATTTTATAAAAATAAAAATTTCAATTCTCAATGAATTTCATTATTTCTAAAGAACTATAAGATTTTCGAAAAGTTTTATAATAATTTAAATTCTTTTGAAAGTAGTTGAATTTCCTAATGTATATATATTTAATTATTAATAATAATGGATTTACAGAAAAATTTTAGTTAAAGACACTAAAAAAATTGAAATTTAGAAAAATTAAGAATTATTAAGTTAATAACTCAATTGTTTTCAAAAGTAATAAAATTGTTCGCAAAAATTTAATTATATTTAAAATTTTTTTAAAAAACTTTTATAATATTAGCGAAATTTTAGATATTTCAGTTAAGACTTTCACTATTCTGGAGAAAATTATCGATTTAACAGGGGAAATATTTTCTTAATGTTCTTAAAAATTTTATTAAAATTCGTAAAAAAATTCAATTATTTAAAATTTTTTAAATAAAATTCTTTGTAAGAGTTAAGTTTTAAGAAACTTTCGATTATCAAAAAAAAATTTATTTTTGTATTTAAATTATTAAATTCTTGTAGAATTTTCTAACAAAAAATGTTTTAAAAATGAATTTTAATTTTAATCTTTAATTTTTTTAAAAAATAATTGACTTTTGAAAAGATTACGAATTACATTTTTTTATTTTTAAAAAACTTTGACTTTTATTAAAACAATTGTAATAAAGAATTTTCTAAAAAAATAATAAGAAAAACAGAAGTATTTAATGTTTTTTTTTAAAGAAAAAATGAGATTTTAAATAATAATTTCATTTGTGACAAAAAATTATGCATAAAATAGGTATTTATTAATCATAATTTTTTAACAATAAACAATTTTATAATATTTTTGATAAATGAAAAAGAAAATCATCTCCATAACTTTAGATTAGTCACATCAAATTTGTTATAAAAAAGCCAATCTTAAAGAAAAAATGACCTTGTTTTTTATTTGTTAATCATAATTTTTTTCAAACATTCTAATTTTCTAATTTGAAATATTATTTATTCTTATAGTTAATAAATTGACTTTAGTATTCTAAAAAAAATTAAATTTTAGAAAAGTTCCGTTTACAAATTTCAAAAATAGAACTTCAAAAGGTGTCAATCTGAAATTTTATAAAATTAAAAATTTAATTCTTTATTAATTGTTTAATTTTAATATTAAATCTTAAAAATAGGAAATATCCACTAATTAGTTAAAATTAGTCTCAAATTTGTGCTCATTCACAATTTTATGAGAGTACTAAAGTATATAATAATTGTTATGGAACATTTTTTTTTTATTAAAACAAAAGCGGAAAATTTTTTTTTGCACCGAAAGCTGCTATTAAAATATGATTAATTTTGAAATATTGTGAAATAAAAAATTAATCTAGTAATTACAGTACACAGACTGTGTTTAAGAGTTTTATATCAATAATTTTGATATGTACTGTCTGTTTTTAATGGATTTAATTTTTAATGATAAGTAAATAAGGCAGTAATAAGCGAGTCGATGTATTTTTAATGAAACAACATAAAATTCGTTTATAAATTTTGCAATGTGCATCATTAAGCGGCGAAAATGAGAACACAGCCCGATGTAATTTATTCAGAGTTTTATAAAATGAACAACTTTCCTCTTTTACGTGTATTATTAGCAATTTCTGCAAATACGTCTGTTTATTATAATTATAATCTACTCGTTCTCTTCTTTCCCCCTCAGATACATGATATATCGTTATGTAAATTAAATAAAATTTTTCAATTCTCAATTGTTAATATCAATTATTCTTATTATTATTTACTATTAGTTGTAAGTGGAATTTCACTAACAATTAGTAGAAGTATTTTATTAAGAGTCAACGAAATTGTATCACTTCTTTATTTAATGAATTATAGATCAATAGCAGTTAGTGAAATTCTAGAAAAAAATTAGTCATTTTTTAAGAATCAAAAAGGGGAAAGTCGTCTATGAAAATGACTAATAAATAGTAAAATTTTACTATTCTTTGGTAGTATTTTAACAACTTGTGACTCTTAGGTTGTCAATAGTAATTTTTTCGACTATTTTTCTATTAAAATGTTTAATAAATTGATGTAGAATTTTGTAAAAAGTTTTAATATTTTTAAAATTAATTACTACAAATTACTTTAAAATTATCAGTTGTCACAGTCACTTCTAATCAATTGCTCCTCTTCACCGATTTCAAAGTGTTTTATTACAATTTATTTTTGATTTATTAAAACTTTTGAACATCACAGCCTTTCTTCATCATATTTTAAAAAACCTTCTAACAAAGTTTCAGCTTAATTTATTAAATATTTAGAGAGAAAAGTGATAAAGAAAATTACTATTGGGACCCGAACAGTCACATGCTGTTAATTAACACTTTTGATTCGTTTTTTGTCTCAACTTGTCATTTTTAGAAAGACTGGAGATTAAAGAAAATTTGTGATTAAAAAATGTGTCTGAGAATGAATGAAATTCCATTGATTGTCAGTGGTATTTCATTGATTCAAATTTAGAGTATGCCTTTCAAGTTAATTTACTCGCTTATCGCGTGTACACCTCAAAGAGAGACTGAAATTCCTGACAAGGGTTTCACGATGGGATAATCGTTGAAATAGAATTTCATTTGAGTGCTGTGTAGTGAAAGGGTGTTTCGAAGGTATATGGACAGTGAATCCGTCAATTTCGTTATCAGCAGCTATATATGTATATAAGGTTAGTTGGCCAGTGAACTTGCGAATGTAGTCGAACACTCCATTATATAAGTTAGAGACGCGTCAAGATGTCGTGAAAATCAAGGCAATCACTGAATTCATTGATAACTCAATTCACTTGAAAGTTGTGTGCAACCTAAAATTTGACACCTGAGATCAATTGGCAACTACTTCGCTTACATTGCGGTATGAATCAGTAAATATATCTATCTCTGGTAATATTATATAACTCTTTTGAAAATGCTTTCAATTAATTCATCGATTTATTGATTACATACTAAATTTAAATCAGTTAATTTTACACTAATTCTCCTTCATATTTGAAGGATTAAGTTGAGAACTTTAATTTTCTTAATTAACTATAATAATGTTCGTATTCTTTTTTTTTATTTTTTCTGTCTGTCTACACTTTAAAGTTAGTTTTTGTGTATGCTTTTATTTTTTTGTTTACAAAATATTGTTTGCCAAATCGAATGATATTTAACTAATGATAAACAAAATAAATCAACTCATTTTATGCATAATTTTTATTTCTTTAGAACAATGTTATTTACAAACACATTCCTTTCTTTTTGAAAAAATATTACATATTCCTTTTTCTCAATATTTTTGCAAAAAATTCTCAATTTTCATAAGGAAATAATTTGCATAATTTGTATTTCTTAACCACAATTTAAAATTCAAAGTTTATTAGAATTGAAAGAAAAAAAATGTTTATAAATTGTACTTGCTAATCACAAATTTTAATTGAAAGTGAAAAATTTTGTATTTTTACAAAATAGAGAAAAAATATTTTTGCTAGTTAATAATATTCATTGACGAATGAAAAAAATTACACTGATTTATCAAGGGTCAGTTTCACCAATATCGATTAAAAATTAATTAATGATTAAATCCTCCATCAATCAATCATTAGTCGCTAAAATGGCTTTAATCAATGATTAACTTTTAATTAAGGTTGATGGAATTAATCCTAATAGCACATTCGACTAACCTCAATTAAAAGTTAATCAATGATTAAAGCCAGTTTAACAGATTATATGATTGGTTCATTAAGGATTTAATCATTGATTAACTTTTAATCAGTATTGGTGAAATTGGCCCTAAAAGAAAGAAGTTTTTTACGTGAATAAATTTCATGGAAATACCCCCTGGAAATTCCACGATATTTTCCTATGGAATTTCCGTGGAGATATTTCTTTAATATATCAGTGGAATTTCTTTGATTCGCTAGTAACAATTATTAATTCATCAAACAAATTTCGACTAAATTTATAATTCAAGAAGTCTTTCTTCTTTCGAATCAGTAAAGATTGTTACTCACTGTAATTAATGATTAACTTTTTGCTTTTAAAATTATTTTTACATAAAAATAATAAAAAAAACTTTCTACTAGTTATTAGTAGGAGAGCATTTAACAATGGTCCTACAAGTACCATATTGAATTGTACCGCGTTTCGCGATTTTAAAATTAGTACTAGTTAAGATTTAAAGAGTTGAAGAGAAATTGAGGAACGAACAATAAAAATCCGTCCCACTTGATGAATCATACTGGAGTTTAAAAAAAAGTTGAACTACACAAAAATCACCTCCGCTTGATGAATCATCAACTTATAAAAGTTTAATGAAAAAAAAAAATTTACATTAACCGACGAAAAAACGTGATGAACATAAAATATCAAATAAATCTAAAGTAGCACATGAATGAAATAATATTTTACATTACCGACAATGTATATACATATATATAAAATAATCTTATCATTTTGGTTACAGTGTAGGTTGAATTGCATGTCGTGAATTTTTTTTCCTCTCGCCCTCTCTCACTCTTTCATCTATGGTGAAAAACCGTTATATGAAGATGCAATATAGGTAGCCACAGTATATGTGGAATTTTTCCATTTCTTCCTTTTTTTCACTCACTATGAAGTAGATTATCCCGTAATTAATTTATAGTTTTGCACAATTTCACATTTGACTCATGTTTCTACTCTGTTCATGCGTTGTCTACAGTAAATCATTCAGGCTCGAGTACATAATCCTTCTCGCGTAACAAGTTGACCGTTATCGCCAACTCTAAAACCATAAGTCCGATTTATGTAGGATGAGGTTCCTTAATGTATGCCAACTTTGCACACGAACTGCTGTATATCTATATATGTATACGCCAGGTACCTTGAAAGCGTGTGTACTAGAAACTTTTGGTTTAGATACTATATATCGGTGCCAGTTGGTAAGTTGCACATATGCCGATACATGAAGAGCATATGTATATATTCCTAATGGAGTATCGAGTTATCCCAGTATTGCACAGACAAGATATACTATATATGTGCTCCCGAATAGCTTCTAATTCCATCTCTTTTACTCCTCCTCTCCCTCTTTTGCCTTCTAAATTCACTGAACATTCTGGAAAATTCACTGACTTTCGAACGACGCGACGTAAGAATAAATATCCACAGTTCAATATTCGATGTACAAATTTTATCCTTAGGTGCTTTTCATATTTGAAAATTCAATCTACATTTTTTATTTCGTTTCCAATAGAAAGTTTTTTAAATTGTGAATTTAATGATTCTATTCTAATAAAAAAGCGTACAAATGGAGACGCATAATCAAATAAATGCTTAGCAATGCAGTTATAACTAAACATTTAGTTGGTTATAACAAAACATTTTTTAGGTAACCAAATTCGTTCTTCGAATTAAATTAGTAACAGTTTTGACTAATTTTTAGTAGTTTTCTGCTAATTGATAATAGAAAACTACTAGTTCTGTTACTAATTCAATTAGTAAAAGAATCCGCTTTCTTTCATTAGTAGAAAATTACTTATTCTTTATAGATAATGGAAATGTATAAATTAATAGTATCAATGTTATTAATATAATTAATAATAATTAATATTAATAATTTATAACATTTAATAATCTTTGTATTCTATCGTTCATGCTATCCGAAGTTTGAAGTTAGTTTTCGTATATGCTTTTGCTTTTTATTTTAAAACCTTTTGCTCGATCAAAATTTTTTTCTTTTTTTGGTAAAAAAGTTCGTGTAACTACTTTTTTAATCACAATTTTTAACGAAATTACGCTACCGTCGGAAATTATTGGTAAGGATCCACCACATGGTCCGAAAACATTACAATATTTAAATCACGATTTTTCTATTAAAACAAATGTCAGAAAATTAACAAATATGCCTTTTGAAAACTTATAAAATTCTACGTTAAATAATATTAAATTAAAAAATTTAATAAATTAGATAAAGCTTCTAGCAATTTAAAAAATAAAATATTTTTAAACAACTTTTTAAACTTTTACATTTTTTAAAAAATATTGCAGTCATCAAAATAAAAAACTTAAATAGATGTCATCATGCGAGTCTCATCTTAATTTTAACATCAAAAAAGTTTAAAAAAATCTTATTTAGTACAAAATTGACTACTTCAATGCATTTGTCAAAAAACATGCTCTGACATAATTATAATGATATATCCGAAACCAAATAAGATTTTTTATATTTTTCTTTCTGAAATTAAAGTTAAGACTTGAATAACACTAATTTTAAAAAAATGCTTAGTCGGGATTTTGAGGTCGCTAATTACGAATCTGAAGTCCTTTTTCAAAAAAACATTTTAGTACGAAGTTTTATTATAAAATATAAAAAAATTCAACGAAAATAATTTGTTTTATTTTGGAAATTTGTTTATTTATAATTGATTATAATTTTACGTAACTGCATTTATTATTAATATGTTTACTTCTAATTATTTTTCCTTTTTTTAAAAAAAAAGATTTTTTGACTTTACTTAATCTCTTGACTAAATAAAATATTAACAATGATTTAATTTTTTTAGTGGAGAAGTGTATTCTAACGTTTTTGGGGTTATTGAATCCGAATTAAGTCAGATTAAGTGGAATGCAATTTAAAAATCTTAGTAATTAGTAATAAAGAATGGTTAGATAGGAACCGAAAGGTGTTGGGATGTTCTCGACTAGACCACCCGGAACCAACAATAAAAGAACATATTACAAATATCATCACAATGCATCATGATATTTTCACTTTCATTTTACTGCGATTCCACTTATTAATAAAAACTCCAATTCTATAATTAGACTTGGTAAAGATTCATCAAAAAAATGGGACAGAACAAATGTTGTATACAAGTTTGACTGTAAAGATTGTCCTGCAACATATATAGGTGAAACAAAACGATCATTGTTGACTCGCATAAATGAACATAAAAAAGTAAATGATAACTCTGTAGTTTACCGTCATCGAATTAATTGTAACCATGACTTCGATTGGGAAAATGCTAAAATTTTGGACAATGAACCAAATTTTATAAAACGACGAATATCTGAAATGATCCACATAAAAACAAATCATTCCACTATTAATAGAAAGGAAGATATTTTCACTCTAAACAGAACTTTTTTTCCTCTTCTCAGACGTTTAGACTCTTGTCTATAATGACACAACAATAACACATCTTGCTCCCTCTATGATAAAACTGTGTTTACATTCAGTTCATCGACTTTTTCTTTATCTTGATTCTTTTGACTTTCTCGAAATAGCAAATTTTAATTTATTTCAGTTGACACTGAACTAGTGTGCTGAAATGTCTTCCTTTCATATGAAGAAACTTTTCATTCTTAATTTTGATACATGTGGAAAAATTCTTATAAAGAAATATTTTTTCAATGAAATATTTTTTGTATTGACGAGTTAGAACGCGATTTTTATGTTTTAACGAATCTGGTAGGACATTCTTTAAACATATTTTAGTATAGTGTATAGTGTTGTTTTAAACCTTTATAAATATTGAAGTGTTTTTCTGTTTGAATAAATTTAGCCTGATGAGGTTGGCAAACCTTAGCTAACGAAACGTCGCAATTTTGATGATACATTGAATTTTTTCAATTCTTCGCCTTTCCATGATCATTTACTTTACTACTAACAATTAAACTATGGAAGGATTTGACGCTTATCACTCAATATCCTATTTTCTTTTGGAAATGAATTATTATTAAAAAATACAACACGTGTGCCTTTTTTAGTGAAAACAGTAAAAAAACTAATATTGATTAATTAAATATGAATGAAAAAACTGCAGTTTATGAAAAGAGCCTTGTCTCTCTTTTCTTGAAAATATCAGAAGAGAATAATATTTCCATTTACGTAAATAAATATTAGGCAAAAATACATTATGTGACACTCATTACATGTTGAAATAATAAAAAAACTTATTTTATACTAATTAAATTACCATTGTTTCACAATAACACAATGAACAAATATGACAGCTACAAAGTGTCAAACAGTTTCAAAACATTCCTAAGAGGTGGCGCTAATTGGGAAGTTGTAATAAACTACGCAAATGAAAGAATAATTGCAATTTTTTGAAGTCACGTTTTACCCTTTTCATCAACATACTAAATAAAAATAATTGTTTCTTTTCGGATAATAAATATTGGTAAAAAATATACCTAGTAACACTTATTTGGTTCGAAAATTTATAAAAAAATTATTTTATGTAAACTGTATTATCTTATGCAGCAATTGTTATAATATTTACAAGTGTTTGACAATAGTTTATGTTGGCAAACTTGAAAACAAGAAACTGAGAAGTAAATATTTTTTCAGTGAACCACTTCAAAGTTGCAATAAAAAAAAAGTTTGAAAAAATAGGGTTATGTATGTTATGTTGTTTTATGCAGGTATTTTTATTTTGTAAATAGGCAAAAAACTATATTATTAGGAAGTTGAATATTTACAAATATTTTTTAAAATATATGTCTTTTTAGTACTGCAGCGTTTGAAAAAGCAGGTATGATAAAAATCTATTCCATCAAAAATAAAGTAGTACGACTTATTTGTAGATTTATAGAAAATAATTTACATCGAACTATAAAGAAATGGGAAAATCAAATAGACGAAGGACAAAATTATGAAAACATATTAATGAAATGTTTTTCTATAGAGAAACAATGTATTTATTTGTTTATTTAATTTTTAAATGTATTTAATGTTTTTTAAGTAAAAACAATTCAGCATTTGGTTATGAAACAACCAATCTTAGGTTAAATGTCAAAAGAGAACCCACTAATGCATTTTTTCCTGCAAAAAGTACCTCAGACAAAATTTTACTTTTATGAAAACGTCAAAGAATGTATAATAATGCAAAAAAGTAAAACTTAAAAAAATCCGAGTTGAACTCTTTTCGAAATTCATTATTCAATTATAAATAAGAAACTTATTATCGAAAATTAATTTACTTTTAGTCATTATACAATAATTATTTGCAAAATTTAATTAGTTTCATAAATTTAAAATTTATAAATTAAAATTTACCAAAGAATATAAATTGTTTTTAGTAATATTTAAGTATTACATGTCGAAGAAATTAATTTTTCAATACATTGTTTATAAATGTCTTATCAGTAGTTTAATTATTTTCATAAATTTTAAAATTCTTTTTAACAATTCCACTTTTAAAAATTATACTAAAATTATTGGCAAATACTAAAATATTATCATAAATAATAAAATTAATTCAACAATTTAAATTATTTTTATAACAATTTAAGGACAATTGTTAAAAAATGTAATTGTTTTTTACATTTTAGAACAAATGTTTTTAATGGAACTCAAATTTTTTTAAATATATAGCAACATTTTTCAAAAGAAATGATTATTATTAATTATTTTTGAAAGAAATAAATTAATTCTAAAAATTCAATTATTTTAAGTAAATATAATGAGATCGTTGGCAAGAATTTAATTATTTTCATAAATAAGAAAACGCTTCTTAGGAATTCAATTATTTACAAAAAACAATTAATAAAATATCACACCTACATTCAATTATTGTTAAAAAGAGTAATAGTATTCTTTGTAATTTTTTTTAAATTAACTCTTCGCAATTCAATGATCTTTGATATTTACTATTTTCATATCGAAAAAATAAAATAAAAAGATTAAAAGAATTTAGTCACTCTAAAAATTGTGTAAAAATTAAGAATTCAATTTTTAAAGTCACGTTAGCGTGTTTGTTAACTTTACAGTTCCTACAGGAATGACCACATGGCGATCGAGCGCACCTGCTTATCTACAATGACGTGGGAACACCATTGTCGAATAATGATGATGTAGATAAAACGGATGGTGATGATCATAGAAATTACAGAAATAATAATACGAATGACAGTGATAACTATCCAAATGGTCGTGCTGATATAACGAATGGCGGTGATGATAATCCGAATGGTGGTAATGACGAATTGAAGAATCTGGCCAGATTGTCACCACCAGTCTCTAGACGAGCACCTCGGGAAGATGCTGATGAAATTTTTGGGGAGGAGGACATTATTGTGGATAAGGAAATCAGAATGCCTGGTCAAAGCTGGAGAATGACTTCCGGCAAATTTCATTATTCAATGTCGTGACAGTCATTTAGATTTTCTGGTCCTTCATCAACTCGAGGGCATCAAGGCACATTTTTTTCATCGTCTGGAAGATCTGGGGCATCACATTTTGTGCCACGGACATATGATTCGTAGTATTTTCATCCAATGAACAAGGATTACGCTGCACCTCAGTATGAAGATGGATTCTTATCTCAACAATTTCCTTCTTCTTACTTTTTAGGGCATCAGGGGACTGAACCTGGTTTTAATCAGCAATGGGGAAGTGCTTACCAACAACAAGGGTTTCCATCATTAAGAATGCCATTCCAAAGCCAACAGCAATGGTTTTCACCAATTAGAATGCCATTCCAAATGAGAAATGCTTCCGATCCACAAACAT
Source organism: Leptopilina drosophilae (assembly GCA_032873175.1). Taxonomy (NCBI): domain Eukaryota; kingdom Metazoa; phylum Arthropoda; class Insecta; order Hymenoptera; family Figitidae; genus Leptopilina; species Leptopilina drosophilae. Next base: position 49,032,508 of record CM065481.1, read on the forward strand.
CAATTTTAGCTTTACAGCAGTCGACAATGTTGTCTAACATGCAGCAAAATTTATTGGGAACTTCTAATTTTCAAAATGGGACTTTTCTCCAAAATACAAGTGAGTCTATTGCTAGTGGAAGTCAGACAAGGTTCACCTCACAAGCTCCAAACAAAAAAGAAATCAATGCAAAAGTAAGTTAACAAAATGTATGATTAATGTGCAGTTTCGTGTGAGTCGATTGTGGAAAACTGAAAACATCAAATAATATTTGATAATTGCAAAAGATATTAATGTTAATAAAATTTTATCCTAATTTTTAAGCTATTTGCTAGTAGACGTTTTCTTTACTTGAAAATATTATTAAATGCATTAATTAAAATTGAAATTATTCATAGTTGCATCGGGTCAATAAATTCTTGAAAAAATCAGATTTTCATTAAAAGTACTGAAAGTAATTAAACTTTTAAAAATTGAAATCCTTGTCAATTTTAATTATTTTCAAAAGATTCTTTTTTTTCTCATTTACTATATACAAAAAATGTATTACCAAATTTAATCATAAAAAAGAATTTGTTGATACAATTCAACTAAAACATTAAAAAAAATTTCAAAATATTTATTTTGGAGAATGTAATTGTTTCTCGCAGAATTACAAATGTTTTTAATGTAATTTAAATAAATTTTTCAAAAAATGAAAAATTCTTTAAAAGTTTTTATTTTTGAAAAAAATTTCTAGTAAAATTTTTTAATGTAATTACTTTCGGTAAAATTTTAATTACATTTCTTACAATAAATTAATTATTTTTAAAAGTTAATAATCAATATCTTTATAAAAATTCAATTTTAAAAAACATTCAACTGTTAAATATATTACTTATTTTCGTTTTTAAAACAACCGCATTCCATGCACAGTCAAACAGAGCTTTAGAAAGAACACACGCCACTGTTAGGGATTTAATAAAAACAGCAATGTCAGACCTACATACACAATGGGATGATACCTTGAAATTCCTTTACATGGCTTATAATACTATGACCCACGAAGGAACGGGTTTTAGCCTCTTTCAACTAACTTTTGGTCGAGATGTTAATATACCTTCAACATTGGCAACTACGCCGATTCTAAAGTACTCAGAATTATTGGGACTTTGGCAAAGAAAGCATGAAAGGTATATGAGTCGAGCTAAAGAAATTATCGCGAGTAATAAGGAGACGTAAAAGCACCAATGGACTCCCCTATATCATTACCCTTAAAAACTCTTTGTACTGAGTGAAAAATATGGACCATTTAAACTTTATCCTAAAACTTGAAAAATAATTAACATAATTGACAGTGAAAATGTATACATTTGATTAACCCAGATCTATTCACGTCAACGAAGAGGATGGATCAACGGGAAAGAGACTATTGCTAAGACACTTTTCGAAACACTAGATGAAGCTGACCTCAACTTAATAAATGACAACATGGATAAACTTTGAGAATAATTTCAAACTTTAAAAGAGCATTGGAAATCAAACTATTATTATACATACTCTACTTAATTCTGCCTCCCATAATATAAACTTCGTAAACTCAGAAACAATAAAAACATCAATGACTTAATAAAATGGACAAACGTACATCAACAAAATTTACATTTAACCTTGAGAGGGCCGGGGTGGCCACTATAGTGGCCACCATTTATTTTTACTTTTATTTTCATCGAATTGATTTTTTATTTAATTTTACTTAATAAAAAACTAGTAAATTTTATTTTAATTTTCCGGCCCTCTGAAGGTTAACTGAACAACTACTTAGCATTTCCATCACCATAGGAGAAATTAGTGAAGACATGAACCATATTATAGACGTAGTGAACGATGGCAAGCACAGAATTGTTCATCCACAACTTCTTCCCCCAAAAATTTAATGACTGGAGTAAAAACATAGAAGAGGATCGGAACGCAAAATACCCTATTAGACTTCTAGACAAAAATTACCAATTTATAATCGACATCTCCGAGCTTTCAGTCTATATAATGAACAGACGATTGACGTACACCTTACAAATTTCTATACCCGAAAATTATATCTCACGTTGTCTACATCTTATTCTTATTCCTGTATCAAATGGGAAGAAATTTCTTGCTGCAATTCCAATTCACGAGTTCGAATTAATAAATAAAGAAAATAATTCTATGTTCCAAGTAATAAGGTTATAATAGATGGTTGTAAATATGCAGGACATTCACACATTTTATTACAAAAACAATTTTGAGATATTGACAATTACTTCATTTTTTAGAAGGTATGTGTAACGATTTACAAAAAGTATGTGCTTTTAAACCTTCTTGAAATTTTTCATCGCTTAAGGTATATGTATTTATAAATAATGACATGCCATAATATATTTAAATTTTGCTGATTTGCTTCCTTGCACGAGTGCTCTAAGTTTTCCGTTTATATCCTCAAAGGAAAAACAACTATACATCCATATTAGTCCTTTCGTCCGAACATCGTCTGCAAAGTTTAATAAAAAATGTATATTACAAGACATATATTTAAGGACATGTAATTATAGAAATTTGGACATAAATTCATTAGGAAAACGAGAAGAATTATTAATCATTTTTTCTGAAATGCTTTGTTCATAAAGCAGTTAATCCCAGTTTTGATACTGTTCAAAATATTCAGGATGTAAAATATCTTTTAGAATTGACAGAGAAAAGTAAAAAAAAGTTTTTAAGTTCCGACGCTATCCAATATTTTAGGTGCTCTAAAATTAACCTGGGCTTTCTTTAAAAAAAATTGCAGTGGTATAAGACTTTCATCGACGATACTAGCAAGTTGAGAAACAGAAAAACGTTTACCGCTGTATTTTGGATTGAACCACAATGTTAAAAGAGCCTTCAGAATTCCAATAAATACGCAGTGCCTACTGTCTACGGCAGTAGACCTTATCTATGAATAAGCTATTCTATATAGAATACTGGAACCTTTAACTCCTTTTACAATTTTTTTAAGTCAGCAGACTGTGCATAAGTTATCGTTTCAACTTCAGTTCCTAGTGGTAAGATCTTTTTGTAGAGATGCACTTGGCGGCTTTTTACTCTTTGCAAACGAATTTTGCACTTCTGATACCCATATTTACTATTGTACAGTTGCATATTCATAAATAGTGCTTTAGCAGGCAAATCACATGTCCCTACATAATTATGCCTAGCACTATTAAATGTTCTTCAGCATCTGATATATTAAAAGAAACTCCATTTAATAATTGTTTAATATCATCATATGCTCACAGTAAAAAAATTACATTTGGTTTCTTATCTCCAAACCAAATCCCAACAATAATCAAATTTTCTTTCCTGAACCTTTTCTTATACCTTTCTTTATACGGATGTTCATTAATAACTAAATATACAGTCTAAAGCGAGAATTTAGATGATTCAAATCGATGTACCGTAAAAGATGTTATTGAGATTTTCTGAAATTTCACCTTTTTGACTTAATTCCGTGTACAACAATACATTATAAATATCTTCATAATTGTCTTCTACTTTCTTGACCCTTGTTTGACAATATGACAATTTTTTTCTGAATCCACGACGACTATGCATTGCTTGAAGCTGAGAAATAATCGACATCGTTATAAAATAATTTTTTTGTGAACTCCAAGCATCTGGTGCATTGATCCTTTTCATTTTGTAAATCTTTAAAGCAATTTTCACAATAACAACGTATGAATAAAGGGGATTGATAGTCTTCAAAATATTTTTTTTAAATAAAGCGATTCCACACAAAAATTTGGCCGTGGGCAATGCATTGCAATTAACGTTAAAATGGATGCTAGAAGAGCATCCTATATGTTAAATTTTGATGTCAACGCTAAAATAGACAACAGGCTTTCTGACAAGGAAATTGGTGTACCTTCATATAAAGGAGGATCTTTTTCTTTAAAATCAATATATTGCCATCATTGCCATCTGAAGAAATATCAGAATCAATTCGAGGCTCTTCATCAGAAAAAAAGTTGAATTCTTCATCAAAAAATAAGTTGGATTCTATGTTGTTGACTGTAATCCCAGCGGAGTAGGAGTGGCTCAAAATAGAAGCCACGTGACGAACGCTTATTATTATTTTACGTTGAAAAATATGTGGTGGCCCTGAAAAGTGTCGATTGAGGGCAGTTAATAGCTAATGGGGCTCGAAGCGTAGGTGCCTGCGCAAAGTGGACGCCAACGTTACAGGGGAGACGTTTATCCAGCGAGAAGATCTCGGAGGAGACGCCGACGGGGTTGAAGAGAGTGTCGAGTGAGTACTGGTTTGGAACCGGGGCAGTCGCGAGGCGTGAAGGTTTCACAATCAGGACTTGACCTTAATTTGGGCTGAAGCCGAATAGTTCTTCGAACAGCTTTTTTTGTCGACTGCTGGTTGGAAATACCGGTACCACGTGAAGAGGTAAGGCGACAGGTGGCATGGAGAGAGGCTCGGAGAAGCTCAGACGTGGTCCGCTGGAGGACGCGCAACGGCAGTAGTGGTGGACGGGGCCAGAACCGACGGGTATCTCGGCACAGGTAGCGTCAGTGGGTCACGAAGTTGCTCTCGTTGTAGCCTACGGCGGGGACTCCTTGTCAAAGCGTGTCCACGGACCAACTCTACGAAGTTGCAGGACGACGATACTAATGGCTTGAGGCGATCAGGGTCGTACGCGAGGTAGAAAACTCCTCGGTGCGTAGTCCTCCTTCGGTTGTCGACGGTCGAAAATGAATTTGCTCCGACACGTTCTGATAGCGTAGAAGAATAAGAGAAGTCCTGTCTCCGTCGAGTCCAAGTGAGTTCTGCCTGAGTCAGTGAAAATGCGACATATTTATTCACCTCTGACGAGTCGCATCCGCGATATACCCTTCCCACAGAGCAAGAGACAATCAGCGTACGAGGGGCTCCCACTCTGGCGCGCGCATGCGCAGTATGGTGGGGTAAGAGTTAGTCTAACAGGAGCAGCGGAATGTATAAGACGTGTCGAGTTTCCCTCTCTCTACATTTTTGCCATGCCATTGGATCAACTTCTGCAGCATGGTCCAGTACATAGGTAATAAAATAATCATAATACTAATAATAATAATAATGATAATAATAGTAGAAATAGCAATAGTGATATAAACACAGTATATAAATAGTAACATTAATAATAAAATAATATTAATTGATAATATTATTATTACTTATAAGAGCAATAATATTAAGAACAAATGCAAATAATAATATTTCTTGTAATATTAAGAATAGTTGAAGTTACTTTAATAATTAATAACATTATAATTAATACTATTAAGATTAATAAAAATAACAATACTAAGAATAATACAGTCAACAAGCTAGTTGATCAAATAAAAAGAAGTCAAAGGGAAAAATATATAATATTAATAAAAAATCAATTTAGAATAATTTTGTTTTTCGTTGTATAATTCCGGAGTAACAAAGTTGGCAAGGGCGTTATTTCGCTGGTATTGTTGAGTCATCCAATCCAGACTTAGAGATGCCGACATGAGAAAACCTAGTTATGTCGGCGTGGGTTTGTAACCCCCATTTGGGAAAACCCAAATTTTGTTACGTATCATCCCTCGTACATCTTTATCAAAAGATATAATGAATTTTATATCAATGAGAAGTTCTGAGTTAAAATTAAATTTATAATTATAAATTATATTATATTAGATATTATAATTTAAACACCCGCGTCGAAAAGAAAGTTTGGCAAGCAAACTTCATCAAAGTATAAAATAGTATGGGCAAAATACAGTAAAAAATTAATTTCCTACATTTGTATTATTACATGAGTTTCTTTGTTAAAAACAATTTTCATTTACAGTTACAGTTAAATGACTAAATTTATAAATAATTAGATTTGTATTGGAATTTCTCACGTACGAATATGTTTATAATACTTACAGTTCAGTGAAACTTATAATGTTACACGATTTATGAAATGTTTATCTATCAAATTGTTATCATTTTCACAGGACAACATGAATCGCATGGAAGATAAATTAAAGAGTTTCATTCTCTATGAATTTGTAAATGACTATGGAGAAATTAAAGGGAGAAAAAATATAAAGACATTGATGTCTCTCCAGAAGATTGGGTCTTTTATGGCGATGCAAAAAAATTGAGACAGTCTTCATGACGCCACCATAAGGACTAGAAAAACAAAAACTATTTCATGAGATGGTTAAAAATATGAGTCTACCTCCTGATAAGTAGAAAGTTTATCCTATCGTGATAAAAGGACGTGCTGGTAAGAAGAAAGTAATTTTTGTTTTAAATTCAATGTCATAATTTCTTATTCTAAAAGAAGAAATTTTTTGTGAATATTTGTAAAATTGTAATTTGTTTGTGTCAAAGGATGTTATTTTTTAGATAAAATTTTACTGGTTTGATGTAAATTAAAAGGTCTACAGTATTCTTCTACTCTTATATCTTCAAATAAATTCGAATCGCTTTAGTCATTTTTAGGAACAATTTCTAAATAAGACAGGAAAAATGTAAACAATTTATACTTATAATATTATACACAACAATATACAGTTTTTAATATTATATTTCTAAATGTTTGCATTATTTGAATCTTCATCGCTTTTCAGCTTCTACGACTTTCACTTCTCTCCTTTTAGCCAACATTCCGAGGTCTACAATTTTTCTAACTCCCCATTTCTTTCCAAAATTTCACCATGAAGAGGCTGATTTTCCAGAACTTTATTATTATTTATTATTATCATTATTTTCAGAATTTCTTAGTTTGATTGGCATAAATTTATTGTAGTGAACTGGAGATTTATAAGACCGAAAAGGCGAACGATTTTTTAAAAGTTTTATTGCAGTTCCCAACGTCACACCAATATCTCCTATTTTCAATGTTACGTTCCAAAATGTAAAAGATCGACACTAATAACAGAGAATTTAATATAATATATAATATATTTTTATACCTTTTATCTACTTCGTAAATTATTAATACTACTGTGGATGCACTCCCAGCAAATCTTCTAAGATAGGTAAGAATATAATAAATATCAAGTAATGGAAATCTTCAGAAATATAAAATTAAATACTATATATTGTTGTGTATAATATTATAAGTGTCAATTATTTGCATTTTTCCTATCTTATTTAGAAATTTATTTCAGAAATGAGCAAAGCGAATCCAATTTATTTGAAGATATTAGACTAGAAGAATACGTCGCTGAACAAGTAATTTTAGGTTCATATTCTTCAATACACGTAAAAGCTAAATTAGCGAAAGTATTCGTTGTAATTACCAAACATTTCGCTAATGTAGTGTTTTTTGAAAACATAATTACTCGAGGGAAAACATAATTCTCTGAAGATGATGTTAAACTGACTCCTAGACGTCCGGATGTACCTTTTGTGGTCACTCAGGTCAGTAATTTTTATCATTGATGCAGTTAAAATTGTCAAATTTTGACAAACTGTTGATTTTGTTATGATCTAAAGATAAATTTCATACAAAATCAAAAAAACACCAGAATGGATAATTTTAATCTTTTCTGGTGTTAATTTAATCTGAAACGCTTTTTAATACCTCCTGATTTGCTGTGATACATTACCAGACAAAAATTGTCAGTCCATCCATTTTTAAAGGAATGAAAAATTTTTTTTACATAAAATTTATAAAATCTCAAATTTTTTTATTTATATTTTAAAGACGATGAAATTTTGAAAAGAATAAGACCTCTCAGAAGTCATTTGGCAAATATTTTTTCAAGCTATTCTCAAAAAATAGATCGGTGAATCCATCAACAATTTAATTAATAAATAAAATTTTTTGAACAATTTTTAAGCAACTTGTGAATTTTTTTTCGACAAAATTTCCGTTTTTTCGTTTTTGATGGTGGACGGTTGGAGCTGCTGGGTCTTAAATTTTGTTCAAAAAATTTATCTTTATATTTTTCATAAAGGGGAGTAATCCAGCAACAATTTAATCAATAAAGAAAATTTTTTGAACTATTTTTGAGCAATACCATAAAAAATATCAAGTTTTTCTAAATATAGAATTCGTCCTTGACACGTGCCACCGCGTGAGCCAATCACAACGCTTGAACGGTTGGCTATTGCCCCACCACTAAGTGTGCTATCTGTGGAACGCACACATTTTCTCATTTCCAATCTACATTTCTCCCAGAGAACAATTAATCCGTAGCCTTTTAAATACTTTTATACTAGCATTATTTTTTTGCTTAGAAAATTCAGGCTTTTGGTTTGGTATTGGTATTAATATTGGGTTTTTCTAAGATTTTGTTTTCATATATTTGCACGAGATTTTAAAAGTACAAGCAGGAGGTATGTTGCGTCGCATAAGTGATGAGTGTGATAGAGTGGGAGAAATTAATTTGGGACCTTTGCGTCTAAATTTGCGCAGAAAGGGACTGGAGAAAAATTATTTGTACTTGGCGTCAGTCTCACGTCGAACGATTAACGATACAACACAATGTAAATTTATTCCCGTATAATAGTAACTTATTTTAATTATAATAAATTATTTATGTCTTGGTTAACCAACTATTGATGTGTTATTTATTTATTACAAAGTTACAGTTGAAATATTAAAGTTTTATAATTACTCAACATATTTTAATATCACGTGGCAAGAAAGCAAAGATTCGAGGCTTGCCCCGTTGAACATGGTCCTTCGAGCCGGATCCCACGTTGAAATTTACAATAATTTACGATTCAATGTGAGGATTGAAGCATTTTATAAGCAAGAAAAAAGTTACGTGAGACTACATTTAAATTAAAGTAGAAAGTTTAGTTTTCGTTAATCGTTTTGGAACAATTTTGGACAACGTTGCATCGAGATTCAATGGAAATCATTAATATTGACGAATTATAGAAGGTGGAATATTGTTATAAAAAAAAAAATCGTCTTTATTATCATTTGGGACCAGGAAGCAGATTGGCGGATTTAATATTGGCTGTAACCTGGGATTTTCAACATTAAGGACAACTAGATGAGGACAGTATTGCCAAATTTTCATGACCATTGTTTTTTTATCTGCGACTGCACGCTGTTACTACATTTTTAAAAATTCAACAATTATATATTTTATCAAGGAATTATATTGAGACGACGCTTCGAGAAGGTTCGTAGTTGCAAGTACATCAATGACTCATCATAACAACAGGAATCAAGTAAGCGTATCATCGTACAATTTTTGTTTTGTTTGTTGACCTTTATATTTGTAGATTGTAAATTTCGTTATTAATTCTTTAATTATGGAAGTTGACATTGCACGTCAAACGCGTACTAATTGTAAAACGCGATTGACTAAATTCCGATCATTTTTGGATAAGGCATTAAATGTTGAAACTCGCGATTTAGTAGAGGTAGAGGAACTACAATTACGTTTAAAGAAAATCGAAGAATCGTGGAGTGAATTTGATAGTGCGCAAAGATCATTGGAATTGTTGGCTCCGAGTCAAACACGCGAAAAGGAAAGAACGGAATTTGAAGAAACTTATTTCAAATATATTACATTAGCTTCTAAAATTTTGAATGAACGAAATGCTCGAAATCCTGTAATTAACCAGCCTGAGGGTAGTGAAATTGAAGTGCATAGAAAGCGTATAGCGCAATTAGAATCGGAACTTTCTGTACAGCGTCAATCAGAAATAGCAAATTTGAGGGAGCTGGCATCTTCTCGGTCTAGCGTACTTAACGAAAATGTCAATGCGCGTGCTCAAGTATCACTCCCTAAACTCGATCTCCCCACTTTCTCCGGTGGCTACGAAGAATGGATGGGTTTTCGAGATTCGTTTATTGCGGTTATTCATAATGAACCATCTATTCCAAATATACAAAAACTAAGATATCTCAGGTCTTATGTTCGTGGAAACGCGGCTAGAATTATTGAAAATTTACCTACATCCGAAGCTAATTACGAAATAGCTTGGAATCTTCTCGATGAACGCTACAATAACAAAAGAATTATTATTCAAACACATATGCAGGCTTTGATTGAAATACCAGTGTTAACGAATAAAGATTGTAGTACGGGTTTGAGAACTTTGCTTGACACATTACTTCGACACCTGCGCGCGCTGAAAGTCTTGGGGGAACCTACAGGCACGTGGGATACCCCACTTATATGCCTAACAGTAACTAAATTAGATAGAGATACACGGAGAGAGTGGGAGCGATCGGTGAGGGGAAGTGAGATGCCAAGATTCGAACAATTTGCAAAATTTTTGAGCGAGCGTTGCCAGGTTTTGGAGGCTTTGAGTACCGGATTTAGTGATCACACCAAAGACAATTCAAAAAACATAAACAAATCTAGTTCTAACATTGAAAAGAATCATTCGGGAAAATCTTTTGTTAACACACAATCTATTAGTTGCTCTAATTGTAGGGGTGATCATTACCTCCGAGAATGTGAAGAGTTTTTGAAATTATCTGTTAATGATAGAAATCTTTTTGTACGAAAAAAGGGACTTTGTTTTAATTGTATGAGTCGAGGTCATTTAATTGGAAACTGTAAATCGCGTAACTGTCACGTTTGTAATCGTCGTCATCATACTTTACTTCACAATGATAATGCGGGAGATATGAGTGTTTCTGAAAATAAAAATAAACAGAATGAACAACTTAAGAATTTACACGTATTGGATTCGTCGAAAGTAATTTTGTCAACCGCGTTAGTTGATTTTTTCGACGAAAAGGGTAATTTACATACGTGCAGAATTTTGCTGGACAATGGCTCACAGCCAAATTTGATTACTCAAGAATTTGCAAATATTTTAAATTTAAAGAAACGAAAATTGGAATCTGCTGTAGAGGTTATAAATAATCAAGAAACTTTTAGTTCTGAGTGGGTGACTGCTGAATTTAAATCAAGAAATAGTAATTATGTTAGAAAACTAAATTTTTTAATTTTTCCACAGATTACTGGTAGTCTTCCTGCAACTCCAATAAATAATAATATCCTGAACATTCCTGCTCATTTGAGATTGTCCGATCCTGATTTTCATAAACCGGCTAAGGTTGATGCGCTGATAGGAGGAGAACTATTTTATGAGCTGTTATGTGATGGGAAGATTCCGCTTTCATTACCCAGAACTTATCTCCAAAATACTCGACTGGGATGGATTGTTGCTGGAAAGGTTAACTGCGTAGCAATGAATCAGCGATTGTCCTGCAATCTGATCAGAGACCCAATTAAAGATCAATTGGAAAGGTTTTGGCAGCTGGAGGAAGTCGAGCATAAGAGTCATCTGTCACAGGAAGAAAGGAATTGCGAAGTTCACTTTCAAGATCATATTCAACGAGACGGGGAGGGTCGTTACATGGTGGCTCTTCCCTTCAATGAGAAACAAAAGGATTTGGGTTCAACATTCGAAATAGCACGACGACGATATTTTTCTTTGGAAAGGAGGTTGAAACGCGATTCTAATTTGCGTGATCAGTATCACCTGTTCATGAAAAATTATGAAGAACTAGGACATATGGAGTTGATTACTATTTTTGACATCAACGGATATTACATCCCTCATCATCCTGTTTTGAAGGAGTCGAGCTTGACTACTAAGCTCCGAGCAGTATTTGATGGATCAACTAAATCACCTACGGGTATTTCTTTAAATGATACCTTAATGGTGGGACCTGTAATTCAGGATGGAGTTTTTGGACTGATTCTGCGATTTCGAAAGCACATTTTTGTCATGAGTGCGGATATTGAGAAAATGTTCCGACAGTTCTGGGTACGACCGGAGGATCGAATGTATCAAAAAATCCTTTGGCGATTTGACGAGCATCAACCGTTAAGGACTTATCAGCTGAACACTATAACCTACGGAACTGCGTCAGCACCTTTCTTAGCAACTCGTTGCTTGCAGCAGTTGGCGGAGGACGAAGGAGGACAATTTCCAAAGGCAGCTGATGCAATACGCAATGACATCTACGTTGATGATCTGTTGACTGGAGCGGAGACCATTCAAGACGCCATTGAGCTTAGAGATCAGATTATCAGGACTACTAAGAGAGCGGGTTTACGTTTGTGCAAGTGGATCGCGAATGATGCTAGACTAACTGAAGATATTGCTGATTGTTCGAATCTTGTCAGACAACAGATATGTCAAGATAAAAATACCAAGACACTGGGTGTGAGTTGGAATGCTGCGGATGACAACCTGTGTTTCGAGGTCAATCTACGTGAAAAAAAAGACCGAGTAACGAAGAGAAACATACTATCGCAGATAGCTCAATTGTATGATCCTTTGGGATTGCTGGCACCGGTGATCGTCTTTGGAAAGATCAAGTTGCAGGAATTGTGGAAAGTTACTTTGGAATGGGATGATCCTGTTTCTTCTGAATTAGAGTCAACGTGGCTGGAATACCGAGATCAACTGAGTCTTATCAATGATTGGAACATTCCGAGAGCAATAAAAATTCGAGACGCTAAAGACCTGCAGCTGCATGGATTCGCTGATGCCAGCGAAAGAGCTTATGGTGCATGCTTGTACCTAAGATCGAAAAATAATGAAGAGTGCGAAACAATACTTGTCTGTGCAAAATCCAGAGTAGCACCAGTCAAAACAACATCACTCCCAAAATTGGAACTCTGCGCAGCACACCTGTTGGCAAAACTTTTCAAGGTTACGGAGGAATCATTAAAACTGAAATTTGATAAAGTTGTCTTCTGGTCCGACTCAACAATCACGTTGAATTGGATTAATACATCCCCACACATCTTGAAGACCTTCGTGGCTAATCGGGTTAGTGAGATTCAAGAAATCACCAGACCTAAAGATTGGAGACATGTACCAACGAGAGACAATCCAGCCGATGCTATATCTAGAGGTCAACTACCACGCGATTTCGTGGAGAACAACACCTGGAGGAAAGGTCCGGCTTGGTTGGGAGAAAAGGAGTCAACTTGGCCAAATTACCCAATTAAAACACTGGATGTACCAGAAAAAAGAGGACCTAAAGTGATGTTGGCTGCAATTCCTGAAAGATGGAATTTGTGGAGTCGATATTCTTCTTGGACAAAACTGGTTCGAGTTGTGGCATATTGTCTGCGTTTTATAAATATTTTACGAAAACGCACAGTCAATATGGGATCTTTGAAGGTGAATGAACTTCAGATGGCTCGACAGTGTATCCTGATCCGTATTCAACGAGAAGAATTCAAGGGAGAGATCGAAGCATTGTCAACTGTGAAGGAAATTCAAAAGTCATCCAGAATTCTAACTCTCAGCCCTTTCCTGGAAGATGGACTAGTGCGTGTGGGTGTCAGAATCCGGAAATCTGACATTGATTATGAACAAAGACATCCTATCTTGATCCCTAAGATTCATCCTGTGACTGATATCCTTGTCCGTGACTATCATGAAAAATCTTTACATTCTGGAGTAAATGCAACCTTGTATGAATTGAGACAGCAGTATTGGATTCTTGATGGGAGAGCTGTAGTAAGAAAAGTAATTAATTCATGTATTAAATGTTTTAGAGCCAAGCCGAGGGAATGTAATTACTTGATGGGGGATTTGCCTAAGGTGCGAGTGTCCGTCAGTCATCCGTTTGAGAATGTTGGAGTAGACTATTGTGGGTACTTCTATGTGAAGGAAAAACGAATGCGAAACAGGGGAAAAGTTAAGGTCTACGCTGCGATTTTCGTATGTTTAGCGACAAAAGCTCTTCACATAGAACTGGTTGGTGACCTGACGACAGAGGCATTTATTGGTGCGTTACGAAGATTTTTCTCTAGACGAGGTAAAGCAAAGTCTTTGTACTCAGATAATGCAACTAATTTTGTGGGCGCAGATGGTGAATTGAAGGCATTTAATGAGTTATTAAATTCTCAAACGCACAATGAAAAAATCTCGCGAGTACTTGCGGAAGAACAAATAGAGTGGCATTTTATTCCCCCCCGCTCTCCGCATTTTGGTGGAGTGTGGGAGGCCGCGGTTAAGTCCTTCAAGCACCATTTGCGGAGAACGGTGGGAGAAACCTTATTGAATTTCGAAGAATTAACCACATACATGTGCGAAATTGAAGCAGTACTTAATTCGAGACCGTTAACGCCAATGTCGTCAGATCCTAACGATCTCCAGGTTTTAACTCCGGGTCATTTTCTAATAGGCAAAACTCTGTCTGCGCTGCCTTCCGATGATTTTTCACAATTGCCAGTAAATCGTTTATCATCGTGGCAACATCTACAAAAAATGAAACTTGACTTTTGGAAGCGATGGAAAAATGAATATTTGACAGAATTAAATGTAAAGAGTAAGTGGTGTTCCGGAAAAAATACGAATGTAAAGATTGGGAGTTTGGTTTTGTTAAAAGAGGACAACTTGCCTCCCCTCCGTTGGGCACTTGGTAGAGTCATACAGGTCCATCCGGGGGACGATGGTGTGGTAAGGGTAGTTACAGTAAAGACTGAGGTGGGAGAGTATAAACGTGCAGTTAAGAAAATATCTCCGTTGCCTGTAGAATCATAGAAAGAGGGAAGAGACTTTTGTTTTTTTTTTCTTTGTCTTTTGTTTTTATTTCGAACGTGTCCGTTCAAGAGGGGCGGCATGTTGCGTCGCATAAGTGATGAGTGTGATAGAGTGGGAGAAATTAATTTGGGACCTTTGCGTCTAAATTTGCGCAGAAAGGGACTGGAGAAAAATTATTTGTACTTGGCGTCAGTCTCACGTCGAACGATTAACGATACAACACAATGTAAATTTATTCCCGTATAATAGTAACTTATTTTAATTATAATAAATTATTTATGTCTTGGTTAACCAACTATTGATGTGTTATTTATTTATTACAAAGTTACAGTTGAAATATTAAAGTTTTATAATTACTCAACATATTTTAATATCACGTGGCAAGAAAGCAAAGATTCGAGGCTTGCCCCGTTGAACAAGGTATGTGCTCTGTCTTGATTGGTTTTTTATTTATTTCAATTCTTTGTTTTGTGAGCTTTAGTTGTCTTTTTTTGAGTAAATGTGTCAGAAAGTGCCATTCTCGAAGAGGAGAGTGTCACGGTTCATGTTGAGGTTGTAGGTGGAATCAGACACGAATTGAAAGGCAATTTGTGTAAAGCTTCTATCGAATTTCTAAAGAATTTTGAACCTACCTCAAAAAAACGCGGAATTCTATGGTTCTCGCAATCTTATTCAGGCCTTATCAGAAGGATATTTCCCTACATGAGAACCTGATACACTCACTGTCGATATTAATAATCTACAAAAGCAAGGCTTATCTCTAGATTGCATTCGCCAATCAAATCTTTTTCTATTTTTTGAAGAAATTTTCAAAGAGACAACTGAAAATGTTAATATAGATGAAACTGGTACTAATAATCCTCACTATTACTCTGAATTTGTTAAGTTCTTATTAACCAATGTCTTAGCAATCTTTCCCATGGTTACGGGTATCTTAATTAAAGGCTTTAATATGACAAACGGTACTAATAATTCACTTTGTTCAAATTACTTAAACATTGTATGCAGCCAGCAGCATGAAAAAGACACAAAAAGAACAATTGAATTAATGGCTGAAAATCATTTTTGTAAAATAGAATAAGAAAAAAATACAAAAATTTATTCCATAAATGAAAAAAAAATCCACAAACAGAAAACGCAAAATAAAACAAAAGTCCGACATTGAAAGTGCAGATGAAGAAAAAAAGGGTACCGAACAATCTCTTGCAAATTTAGATGATATAATATTAGATGAAGCAGTTGAAGTTCGGATGGATAAGAAAAAAGGAAGAAAAAGAGAAAATACTTATTTTAAATGTCCTAAATTTATTAGTAGCATAAGAACAACAAAAAATGAAGAGGCTACTTTAGAAAGTAAAGAACCATTAATTAGAATCAAACAAACAAGTCCTAGAAAATCAGAGACAAAAGAAAATAATAGTCTTTGGTCTGGATGTTATTTTTCAAGTGACTTTTTTGAAACAATACAAACAGTAATTTCAGGTTTACAAATTGATCAAACAAGTTTTCAAAGTTTGATGCCTAACAAATGCATTGATGATGTAATTATTGGTGCATTTTCTGCAATTTGCGCATACGAATATTCAGACATTTACCTTTTCAATACACCATGTTAAAAGTCTCATAAATGTAGACTTAAATAAGACTTTAATGCTTAAATGGTGCAAAAAAATGCATTCAAGTAGATATGACGCATGTCTACTTCCAATACATGATACAGAGGTTTATGGAACTGGACACTGGTCATTATTATTGGTTGTATTTCAACAAAAGATCATAGTATATCTAGACAGCATGACGAATAATCCCAAAGACAATTGGATCAGCAGTATTTGCTCCTTAATTCAATTTGTATTCCACAACAACAAGGAATTATTACAGTGGTCAGAGTGGAGTTTATTTTCTCCAAAAGACGTTCCCAACTAAGGTAACATTATTGGATCAAGCAATAACTGTGGAGCACATTTATGTACATGGACATATATTCTTTAATCAGGTAAGAATGTAAATTTTCATGAAGCAAATATGAGCGAACTTCGTGCCTGGATAGGAAAAAAGCTCCACAAATCAAATAGAATTGACAACAGAAAATTTGACAAACGTCAGAAGGCTCAAGGCCACAATTTGTGACAAACTAAAATTACAACATTTAAAATATAACACTCCTCCCCCGCAGGTTTCTCAACAACAATAGAGTATTGCGCAACACTAAAATTATTATTATTATAAAAAGAGAAATAATAAAATTATTTTCTTCATTGAAATAGTTCCAATTTAGTTTCTGAAACTAGGTTTTGTATTGTTTTTTTTATTTTAAATATTTGCACGAGTTTTTGAAAAAAAAAATAAAAAATAATATTGCATTCATTAGAACTATTTTTTTTGTTTTCGAGATACATATATACACAAGACTATGAAAAGCACAAAAAGGTAAGTATTCTACCTTAATTGGAATTTCCTTTATTTTTTTTTGATTCGTAAATGTGCATGTTCTATTTTTTTATTTTTATCTTCTTAACGTTCATTTCGGTTTCATTTATTTCACTAAGTGAATAGTTTATGCTCCTCTATTTATAACTAGTAAATTTACTTCACTTGCATTCATTAATAATTTTCTACAACTTACATTATATTTACAAGGTTTATTTAAAAAAAACAATTTCATAATACACTACATTTCTCTTTCAAGGGTGAAAATAAAAACAAAAATTATTCGAAAAATGTTATTTATTGATTACATTTTTGCTGGATTACTCCTCTTTAAGAAAAATAAGAAGTTAAATTTTTTGAACACAATTTAATACCCAGCAGCTTCACCAGGCCGCCATCAGAAACAAAAAAACGGGGATTTTTTCGAAAAAAAATTTATAAGTTGCTCAAAAATAGTTCAAAAAATTTTTGTTTAGGGGAGACCGGGGCTAAACCGGACATGTCAAATATTTCCGAAACCACTAAGAATTTCAAATAATGTAAATAACCTGTAAAAGTACTATTAAGTGATGCATATGCGGCATAAGGTTTTAGGGACATTTCATTTTTCTAGTAATAATAGTTGCCGTCAAGATATCCAAAAGTCATTTTTCGCGGCAAAAGTAAAAAAAAATTTTCTGAACTTTTCAGGTTTTTATCGTTTAAATTAAAGTGTATATATTATCTCGCAAGTTTTTTTCAGCTTAAGGTGTACTGAATATAATAAAAAAGAGATTTAATGGAATACGCTCAGAAGAAAAAATATATTGTAGGTTAATTATTGGATGACGGTGTGGGGCTAAACCGGACGAAAGTGGTTGGGGCTAAATCGGACGCTTCGTTTTTGCTACATTCAGTAAAGCGACCAGTAACGATTAACGAAGTCGAAACGTTTGTACCTTGTTCTCGTTTTACATAAGTATTATATTGTTTTTAACAAAAAATGGTTCGATCATATAAACGTAAAAAACCTGCACGTGAAAAATCTAAAATGAAAGAAGCTGTTCTGACAGTACGTCAGGATAAAATATCAATCAGAAGAGCATCTACTTTGTTCGGTGTCAAAGGATCGTCATTATCAGATTGCATGAAACAAACAAGTGCAGATCAAGCAAGCAGCAATTCTGTAACAATGATCACGAAAGGACATAAAACAGTAAGTGATTTGGTTAAAATTTTTCTTTATAAGCAGAGTTTTTTTACAAACTGTTTCACAACATAACTTCAAAATTTCTCACTTGAACATTTCATACTTTATGAAATCAGCAGCTAATTTCGCATTAATTCGTCAGTGAAATTTCGCTGATATAAACTGTAATTTATTTATGTTTTATTTCTTTTTTATTATTTAATAATTAATATTTTATTTTATTTTATTAATACTAATGTATTAATCAGACAAAATTTAATTTTTAAACAACTTTATATAAATATTAATGTAGTTATATATAATTATTTTATCGTTTCACCTTTTGTTATATAAAATAAACTTTCGGCATTAATTTTATATTTTACAAAAATTATAAAATAAAAATAAGACATTTTTGTTAGTAATTTCAGGTAATGTTATCAAGTATTTTGTGAAAATTCCAAATTGTTCTTTACGTAACAGAATGTTTGATTTAAATAATAGTTGTAATTAATCTTTTTGAACTTTTTGTAGATTTTCTCAAAAGATGCCGAAGAATCACTGTCCAAGTATTTGAAAAATCGAACGATATGTATTTTGGTTTGACTACAAAAGAAGTACGAGAACTCGCCTATGATTTTGCGATGAAGTTGAAGTTGCCTGTACCAAAGTCTTGGGAACAGTGTTCAATGGCAGGGATCGAGTGGATCAAAGGATTTTTGGAAAGAAACCCTGATTTATCTGTTCGCAAATCGGAAGCAACCAGTTTAGCACGAGCTACAGCATTCAATCGTATGAATGTCAGTGCCTTTTTTGAAAAATTAAAATTGCTTATAGAAAAACATCATTTTGCTCCTCAAAACATCTACAATATGAACGAGACTAGTGTGACGACAGCCCAAATACCTGATCGAGTTGTTGCAAGAAAAGGTTCTAAGCAAGTTGGGCTCATAGTTTCGGCGGAGCGTGGCACATTGGTCACTTTAGCAGTGGCTGTATCAGCAACTGGCAATTTAATTCCACCCTTCTTCGTATTTCCACGTAAGAAATTCAAAAGCACCTATCTTATTGGAGGACCAGTAGGCTGTGCTGGCGCTGGTAATCCCAGCGGCTGGATGAACGCGGAACAGTTTTTTGAATTTCTTGTTTTCTTTCTATCTCACGCATCATTGGGAAATCCAGTACTTTTAATACTGGATAATCATGAGTCTCATCTATCAATTCGTGGATTAGAATATTGTAAGGAAGACCGTTCGGTCTTTGGGCCACTCAAAAAAGTGATCAACACGCAATGTGACAATTGGATCACCTATAATCCAGGAACTACAATGTCGATTTATTATATTCCAGGAATTATCAAAGAAGCATTGCCAGTATCTGTAACTATTAAAAATATCGTAGCAGGCTTTCAATGCACTCGAATTTTTCCATTAAACGAAAACATTTTCGATAAATTCGAATTCCTGCCAAGCCTCGTTACTGATCGGGAACTTCCATCAACTTCAACTGCTGATGAAGGCATCTTGAATAAATCACTCCTAAGTGTAGCTGCATTTGAAGTAACTGTTTCGGAACAGCCTGATCATTCTACACCAATAAAAATTGTTAACGAAAATGAAAGCGACGTAACAATATCTTCTATGTCAGATGTTTTAGATACAACACTCGAATCACTTCGCCCATTTCCAAAGGCACAACCGCGAAAAGTATCAAACCGTGGTCGAAAAAAGCGTCATTCGGAAATATTAACATCATCGCCTATCATGCATAAATTACGCACAGAGCAGGAAGGTGTTGAAAAAAAGAAAGCAAAAAAAGCTAAAGAAAAACCGCCAAAAAGAGGAAGACCGCCAAAAAAAGCAAATGAAAAATCAACAAGTCTGTCTACAAATTCGAAGAAAAAACTTGAAAAAATATTACCGCGAAAAACACGCATAAACAAACGCTCTGCGAAAACCAAAGAAGTTTGATTTAAGACTACAGTCATTTTATATTTTATTAATTACCAGTTTTATTTTTTATATTATATTATCTGAACAAATAACCTTGAACGTCCGTGAGTCAGCCAAAAAATTAGACAAAAAATTGACGGAACAACGACACATCAGTCTGTATTTTTTTTTAAGAAGGTGTCAATCTTTGAAAATTGGTTACTATCTTCAATAATTGTCGATGTAAGACTAGAGTCATTTTATAGTTTATTAATTACCAATTTTATTTTTTATATTATCTGTATAGAACTATTTAATAAATAAATAATTTATTTAAAGTTTCTACTTAAAAAACGCATATTCGTGTCTTATTTTTCTATTAATTTCCAGTGTCCGGTTTAGCCCCATCATTTTCGAGATTTACATTTTTGAGATAGTCACCTTCGAAGCAATATATCTTCAAAGCTACTGTAGTTTTTTAAAAACGACCAAGTGCGATTTGTAGGTGAAGGAACAAGCTTTAAAAAGGTATGTTACTCTTTAGCAAAAATATTGTTTTGTATGAGTTTTTTGGACAAAGACCAAATCCGTCCGGTTTAGCCCCGGTATACCCTATTGATTTAATTGTTGCTGGATTACTCCCCTTTAAGAAAAATATAAAATTATATTTTTAAAACCATTATGAAAAATTTAAAGTCAGCAGCACCACCCGTGAGCTGTCAGGCACCCGTAAATTCATTGTGTTGCGACGCCTATGGATTATTCTGATGGCTGACGGTATAGATTTTTCAAGAAAATTTAATAAAAAAATATGTTAAAATTTCAAAAATTATTATTTTTTTAATAATATTATTTGAAATTTTTTTTCTAACTTTGACGTCATGCTTATTCAAAGTAAAAAATTACTAAACAATTCTTATAATGTAGAACATGAGCTTTAAAATAAGCCTAAGATTATTAAAATAGCTTTCATTATTTTAAACGTTATTCAAATTTTTGTGAAACATTGAAAATTACGATTCTTAAGAATATCTACTACAAATTTTGGCCAAATGACTTCTATAAGATCTTATTCGTTTCAACATTTTATCGTCTTTCAAAATATAAACCAAAATTTTTTAGTTGACTGTAGTTTCGCCCCTCAAAATTTAGATCAATTTTGAGAGCATTTTTATCGTAGACGTCAAAATTTGACAAACAATTCCCGCAACCCTCAAAATTTAGGTCAATTTTAAGGACAGTTTTGACCTAAACGTCAAAATTTGACAAACAATTTCCGCTATCCTCAAAATTTAGGTCAATTTTGAGGACAGTTTTGACGTACAGGTAAAAAAAGGCCCACAAACGTCTGTTACATTACGTCGAAATCTGCATGTAATTTTACATTCCTCTTTTACCAACATGTCATAAAGGACCAAATAATGTCCTTTAATTTATGTCAAAATTTATGTCAGTTTTAATTGATTGTTAAAGCTGCTAGTAAAAAGGGTCCTAATATTGCCTTTGATGATACTGCAAAATCTATGCAAAATTTAACAAATTTGTTTACCTTTATGTATAAAGAAGTATCTATAAGGGCACCATAAGATCATAATCATGTCCGTAAAGTAAAATTCTTTTTAAGTTCATTCTTTTAATATCTCCTGATATAATTTACTCTAACTTATTACTATGCATTCATAAAAAAGAGAACATGATTTGAAAATAAAAATTAAAATAAATATAAGAAACAGTTAGGGGGTTGGCACTAATATTTAATATTTAATATCAGAATAAAATTAATAATAGTTTTCAATTCTCCTTCAAATGAGCAAAATGTCATGAGTGTCCCACAAAGGAGGAGGTCGCCTAAGGCTTATATTTTGGCTATTTGAGATTTTGATTTAAATAATTAAAATGTATATTTTAATAAATAAGAATTATATTTCTGTCGATTTTAGTCGAAACGGGGGTGTTTTGGCCAGATTAGCCTTTTGATGCTAATTTTTTTTTCAAAAAAAGGATATGGAAAAGACAACAAAATTACTAAATTATAATGCAATTGACTTAAAACTTTCTACTCGGGGGTTTTTGGACTCGCTGATTTTGAATTTGAAGTCGGATATTAAAAATTAAAAATGTCGGATCTAATATGTCGAATGAATTTTGCAGAACTCATAGAAATAAATTGAAACTCGTTACTCGGGGGTTTTCGGGGTTGCGGATTACGAATCTGAAGCCGGCGTTCGAAAATTCAAAATGTCGGATCCAATATGGCGTACAAGTTTTGTAAAAACTTATGGAATTCAGTTGAAACTCGTTAGTCGGATTTCGACATTTTGAAATTCAAGTTTAAATTCGTAATCAGCGATCCCGAAAACCCCCGAGTAACGAGTTTGAACTGAATTCTATGAGTTTTAGAAAATTCGTTCGCCATATTGGATTTGACATTTTGAATTTTTAAAATCTGACTTCAGTTTCGTAATCAGTTCCCCAAAAACCGCAGAGTAACAAGTTTTATGTTAATTGCATTAGAATTAAAAATTTTTTTTGTTTATTTATGAAAGTCCCTAAAGCTCAGTTTAGATTCTTACCTTTATCCCAAGTTTTACCTTCGAACAATTCTAAAATGTTAAATAAATACGCAAAAAACTATTTTTCTCAACTTTAATAGTGCATTAACAGTTAGAACAGAGTCATAAAATAATATATTATTAGCAAATTCTTATTTTCTTGGGGAAATGAAAATGTCATTTTTTCTCACATTTCTATGTGTTTTGCTTAATTTAAAAATATTTTCTTTATCAAACGTAACCTTATACTGAAATTTATGGTTCGTTTGAGTTTCATAATTGTAAGAGTAACGAAACAATACTTGTCCCTAACAAATTAATCATCATTAAATGGAAGATTTGCAGAAAATTTTTTTTTTTTGAAAATTTTTACTATTTCTGTTTAAAAAATTTGGTTTAAATTACAGAATCGAAACTTGCTACTTTAACTTTTGTGGAGGCTGAAAATGACAATTTAAATGAAATGACCTATAAATATATAGTAATGGAAAAAAAAATGAATAAGGAAAATAGAAAGAATCCGAGAAATACAAAAGAATAAGAAAAATAAAAAAGAAGAGAAAGAAATGAAAAAACGAATAATAAAATTAAAAAAAGAGAAGAAGAAGTTGGACATAAAAGAAGCATATTGAGAATTGAAATCGATCTTTTGTTGCTGTCTCATCTAACAAGGATATTAAATATGATGTTACATCATTCTAAAGAGGATTTTCTATGAAATGCAACGTGAATTATATTCCTTCTCTCTTCATCGATATTGGCTACTGATGTTATTAGCCATTGTGTTCAACTATAATATATATGTGTATATATCGCGTAAGTAGTAAACGCTTCAATAAGTAACGAAGGTATTAAACGCGAAGCCCTAACGCAGAGGGACCACTTTAACACGGTCGGTTATAAGCTTAAGCACGAAGGGGGGTTCACACAATCAGGTAACAACCAGCTGTGCGAAAGCAGCGTGGCACTTGCCACCACATATCTTAGGTATGTATAAATTAAAAATTATATCAGCGCGCATGAAAATTGATTTGACTGAAAATCAACCGGGCTCTAAAGAGATAAGTGTTGGAAAATAATTATGTACAGTGTCCAAAATAGTTTATACTCTCTTTCATTATGCTCACATCTTTTCTTCTCCATTCGCTTTAATTTCAATTGCTATATAATTCTCCCAAAGGTATATAACGATTATAATATTTGCGAATGGCGAGTGAGTTCATTCCCATTTCCTGGTTCCGACGTTTATACTATATGTATATATCCAACCTCAAACTTCTGGTCTGAATGAGAGCTTGATTGATTATAGGGAACGAGAGGTTTGTATATTGCTGAAAATATATATGTATATACGTAGGTGCCTATATAGTTGAAAAGCTCTCGAGTATACGAGATAAATATTGGCAGAGAAAGGGAGAATTTGTGTTTATAAAAATTTGGCTTTGGAATTTTATTTTGCAGTTCAGCGCATACTGTTAATTTTCCAAAAACAACTGAGAGAAGTAACAATATTTCTTACTACCCTAATAGCAAAGTAATTAAATTTTCTCCTCTCTCTCAAAATTTGAATTAAAAATAACTAATTTCATAGTGAATACTTAGGATTAATTCTACCAACCACAATTAAAAATTAATCAACGATTACAGACATTTTAACGGCTCATTCTAAGCTGATTGAGGATTTAATCATTGAATAATTTTTAATTGGTATTGGTGAAACCTTAGTCCTTGATTCAATTAGTAAAATTTTCCCTAATGAAGTACTTAATATTCACTACTTACACAGTAGGGAGTCCGTAAAAATGAGAGTTTCTAATTTTATTTACGCCACCCCACAGTTTGGTTCCAATAAAATAAATAAAAATTTTCACAAAATCTAAAGCCGATTGATTAATAACACATACATTTAACAAATTTTCTTACTTAGGGTATTTTGGATCATTGATCATTAATCTCATAACAGAAATAAAATTTTCAAAACTTTGATCCAATATGGTGGGCTCAAAATTTTGATTCTCCACATTTTTAAAGTAAATATTTGAAATATTAATTTATAGAATAATATTTAAAAAAAGCAATTCGGAAATAGCACTTCCAAAAATTGCCTTTAACGGTGTTTTAGAACGGGGTGACGTAAATAAAATTCGAAAAATTAAACCCATGTACCTATCTTATGAACACCCTATTGGACAGGTTTGCAAATTTGGGTCAACTATTGAACCCAAAAAAGCAAAAACGTTTTGTATTAAATTTTTTCCACTGAATTCGAATCTACCGCTTCATTTTCCCTTGCATGTCAAGTCTTAAAATTTCTAATCCATAAATGTTGGAAAAAGTAATAAATTCGACAGGATTTGCTTGAAACTTGTTTCTTGAGTGTTTTGAAGGTTTAAATTTCATATTACAAATTCAAAATAGTGGATCCAATGTGATGGACGAAAAAGTTAAACATCACTCGGATTTGCTTAGAACTTGTTACTCAAGGGTATTCAGGGCCATTTTGAAATATGAAAACCAAACTTCATAGTCTTAACCAGAAACCCTAAAAAATCCCCAAGTAACAAATTCAATTTTCACTTTTATTCTCATTTTGACAAATTTTTCTTTTGTTTTAATTTAGTCCTCACATTGACAGATTTTAATTTTCATTAGCATATTCAATTTAAAAGATTCTTATTCTTACTTTTATTTTCACTTTCGCTTTGAGTTTGACAGATATTTATTTTCAATTTCATTTTCACTTTGACAAACTTTTTTTCACTTTCACTCCTGAAAATGAAATGAAAATTGGTCAAACTAAGATGAAAATTAAAAAAAATCAATCAGAGTAGATGTGAGAAAAAATTTAAAAAAGGAAAATAAATTGGAAAATAAATATCTGTCAAATTCAAAGCGAAAATGGAAATAATAAGGTCTAAAAACAAAAATAACGAAATTTGAAACTTCAGTATCGCGTAACAACACACGAGATCTTTATTTATTTACTTTTTACTTATTTTTCCCATATCAGTAACTCATTTGCATTTCATGAGCACATCTTGCTTCACTGACTTCACTTGCTTCACTCTACACGTACCACCCATGTTATATATATGTATGATAACAACACCAAACGATACAATTAAACACGATTGAACAAATTTTAGAAAATTTCATTTTTTTTCATCGTAAATGAAAAAGAAGGGGGGGAAAAAGAGATGAAAACGATTTTTCGTCAAGTCTGGCAACACACATTTCATTCAAAACCACTTTTTCGAAGTTTGTCGAGCGTGATCTCAGACGACGATATCCACCTTGAGGGCATAAAAGATTTCGTTCACTCCAGTCATTCCTTTACTATATGTATGAGAATGATGGAGGAGTCTTCTAGCATATAGAATCTGGAATTTTAACTCCCACGGGAACTTTCAACGATTGCATTTCACAGGAAATTGGTGGCGTTCAAAGTTGTCATTGTGAAGAAGATGAGATCATTTTATGATGTTATGCGAATTTAATCGAATCTAAAGGAACCGTATAATTTTTGAGGATGACGTCAAATGTTTGGAAGAGAAGCTGCTTTGAATTTCAAATTTGCCGTTGGTGAAATTAATTTGTTGACAAATGGGGAAACTTTTTTTAATAGTGATAATTTGATTGAAAAAAAATGATAAGTTATAGAATATATAGTTTTTTATATTTTTTTATAAGTTGTTATCGTCGTAGAATTAATTTTTTCTTAGGAGAAATTTTGACCAGACTTAAACCAAGGTTAAAATAAGAAGTTAAAAATTCAAAGAAACCTTGGAAGTCGAATAATTTGTTTTGGTAATAAATATACCCTACTATATTTGTATTTATTGAGTCCTACTTTTAAATGTCGTAGTCAAAATTTCAAAAATAGTCAAATCACCATTTTTCAAAATTTAAAATGGTGGATTCAATATGGCGACCAACATTTTTTTAATGTTTGCAGTTTTCTCTCAATGTTTACTCAAGGGACCATAAAAATAAAAATTAATTCAAAGATGTCAAACTTCAAAAATGGAAAAAGGGTTTGCAAAATGTATAAATAGAAGTACTCAACACGGTTAACAACATCTCGTCGTTAAAGGTTTAAGCTACAGCATAAATTATTTTGACAAATTTGAAAAATTCAATATGGCAAACCAAATTGTTCACTCGACGGATTTTTAGTATCACTAAATTCGAATTTAATGTTCGATTTGATGCTCACGTAGTCTAGTTTCTTTTTTGGACTATGCTACCAAGATGAGTCAAAATTTGCAGCCAGAAATTCATTAAAAGTAAAGAAATAAAATAAAAAAAATGTAATAAATAAAAAATCTATGAACAAAAAATTCCCTCTTGGCAATGAATTATTAAAGTGCAATGTTCGCTTTTATTTTTAATGTCATCGCATGTTTCTTGGCGAGACGGTGGAATGAATTGAGAAAAGTATATAGATGCTATAGAAAGTCATCTCTTGCTTTAGGAAAAGATGGTACACACAGCATTGGAGGACGATGTTCGTGCCAGAGAGGGAAAAGAAATTGGGAATTTCACGCTTCCGTTGACCATTCGAGAACGTTTGTCGTTTCTAGGCGAGAATAAATGTACTTATATGTGTATACCCGAGTCGAAATTTAGACCCTCTTTTAAACCTACCAAATACTCAATCGAACCTCTTTTAAACCTGCTTACTTCTCAAAACCCTCCTTTCACTCTTTTTAACCTCTTTTCAACCTCCATCAAATTTTTATCAAAAATTTGAAACCCTCTTTTAAACCTCTTTTGACTTTTAACAACTCTTTTCATTCTTCTAAACCCTCTTTTAAAATTCTATTCACTTTTTAGAACTCTTTTCATTCTTCTAAATCCTCTTTGGAAAATTTTTCTAATTATTATATGTGACGCGATCTGAAGAAAGGGACCTTAAAAGCAAATAACTTTAAGGTTTTGTTAGTGTTACTTTTTTGTTGATTAAAAGTTTATTTTTACTTTTTACAAATTAAAAGCAGTGTTTATTAAATATTTCAGTTATAATGACAACGTAAACATTAATGATTCACATTAACAGTTGATCATTTTTTTGTATTTTCATTTAAAAAATTGCAAACATAACCTATAATTTTTTGCTTCTAAGGTCCCTTTCTTCAGATCGCGTCACATATAGGTATATTAAAAATATATTACGTATTTCATTATATATAATATAATATATTATAAATTAATAATTAATTAATTATTAACTTTATTATATAATATATGCTATGATTTTTTAAAATCGTATGAAAAAGAATTAATTTATATTAAAATAATTAATAATCAAAATAATTTTATTCCACTTCTTTATTATTCAGTCTTAAACCAATAATTTTCAATAGATTCCAAAAGTTGGAATCGTTTTTGACTAAGGTTCCGGAAGTTGGCGTCGGTGAAAGCTATTTTTTTTATGCCTAGTTATAAAAGTGTCAATGAATACATTTTTTTATTTGCTCAGTAAGTAAAAATGTTTCTTAAATAATTACTTTATTTTAATAAAAAATGTGTCTTATTCTTTTTCGTTTTGTAAAAAAAAAGTTTTCTAACAATCAGCGACGACGCCAACTTTAAGAACCTTTTAATTCAGAGTAAAGAGTTATAATCACTAAAGCTTTAATAATTTAAGTGTTATTACGTTTTGTTATAAAATTTTTAAGATAATTTTCTTGAAAATTTGGAACACTTTTTGAGGTTTTTAAGGTTATATGTAAGATTCAATTTGATTTTTGAATAAATATGTGAGTTTAATACCAAATGTTTTATGTATCAGATTAATAAACCTTATTTTTTTAATAAATAAAACGTTTTTATTTTATAGCACATGCACTTTAAAGCGCGCACTTTTTATAAATTTGAAAAACTTCAATTTAAAAATTCTAATAAATAATCAATGTGAAATATTTTTTTATATTTCATATTGATTATTTAGTAGAAATATTTAAATTGAAGTTTTACAAGTTTTGAAAAAGTGCGCGCTTTAAAGCGCATGTGCTATAGAATAGGAAGCGAAACTATATTAGAGGATTTACGAGACCTAAAAGAGGTTAAAATTTGACCCTCTTTTGAGCCTTAATCCGTGCAGATTTGTATTTTTCCGCTCATTTAGAGGTTCGAAAGAGGGTCTCACTTGCATGCTAACTAAACCTCCTTTGACTCTCCCAAAGTCTGAAAAATAGAAGGTTAAAGAGGTTCAAAAGAGGGTCTAAATTTCGACTCGGGTATGTGTGAAAACACAGATGTGTATTATCAACGCGCTTATATAAACGCGTTTACGGTACAACTGACCGAATGTAAGTCCCCATCCAACCCTCTCGAAAACCACCAAAGAAAAGCTTGGAATTTCAATTGTCTCTCTTCAATATAGAGTTAGTTATAAACGAAAACTATCAAAAAATTCTTCGCCTGCT
Organism: Leptopilina drosophilae; assembly: GCA_032873175.1. Classification (NCBI taxonomy): domain Eukaryota; kingdom Metazoa; phylum Arthropoda; class Insecta; order Hymenoptera; family Figitidae; genus Leptopilina; species Leptopilina drosophilae. The sequence goes on from CM065481.1 coordinate 49,061,502, forward strand.
ACAACAAAAAAGAAGAGAAAATATAGAAAATTATTTTCAATATTTTTCCCCCTCAAGAACTGTGCAAGATTAAACGAACTGGTTTAACTCGCTTCACGTTCTCTCCGCGCTCTGATCGGATCCGAATCTGGGAAAATGATTTTAGAAAATTAAAGAAAAAACAAAATAAATTTCAAGGCATATTTGGGTTGATTGTGAAATTGACAATTTCTAATTATAAATTACATTGTCATTTATTGTATACATATTTTAAGAAATATTAAGGAGAATCCAAACTTTAGCCACACCCTGTATATTGTATTAATGTTAACAAAAGTGTAATGACGAGATTTAATAATAACAAATTAGCATTATTTCCAATATGATTGAATGAAAATTATTCTAGCGCAAAATGTAGGTAAACACATTTGTATGAATTTATATCTTCATATAAATTAGTTCGTTGGTTTCTAGCACTGTATTTGATAAACAAATAATAATTTGTAATATTGTAAGTGTTGTTTTAATGGAAATTTTGTAGTTATCTATATGTTGATTGTAGAGAATCAAATGCACTACTAATGGATGATAATGATTTTGTGTACTGTAAATGAGTATTTTGAAAAGCCTTGATTATTATAATACTGATTTAATTCCATTGACATATATATATCAAAGTATTATTCTAAATTTTATATGCGTAGAGCAAAGTTTACAATGAACCCTGTCAATATTGAATTTTCGACATACAAATTGAATGTTAATAATAAGCTTTTGTAAATAATAAAATTATATTAAGCTATAAGGTAAATTTAAAGTATATTTTTAAATTGTTTGAAGTTTAATTGATTATAATTCGTAACAAGGCGAACTAATGATCGGTTTAGATGCTCGTATTAAAAATATTATTTTGAATTAAATTAACAGTCGCAAATTTGTTACAGGATTTTTTTTCAATCCATACAAAGGATTTTAATACATGTACTTACTAAAACCAAAAACCTTAAAACATTTAAATTTTAGTTTTCAAAACGGAATTTATAGACACTAATCTGACTTTAATGAAACCTCTTATTTAAATATTCAAAAGAGTTATTTAATTTTAATTTCAGTGAAAATTTAAATAAAAAAATATAACATTTTGCGGCAAAGTGAGAAAAAATTGAGAAAAATCGAATAATTTTCCCTGAAACATTATAACTAAAGGTAATTTTTTAACCACAGATCGTTGATGAAATTTGTTTATTGAAATAAAAACTACAATTTTACTCAAGAATGTGAGTGGTTACTGTCAAAAATTCACAATTTACTGACCGAATAAAAAATTAAAGTAATTAAATTAATTTATTAAATTAATTGAAAATTTATAAAAAGCAGGTTTTAAAAAAACCTCAGGGCTGTTACTCTCCCTTAATGAAAATCTATAATATTATTCAACCAAGAGCTTCTGTAAATTTAATAGAAAAATTTCTGACACTCTGGAAGTAGAGGATTTTGCTGAGGAAGTATACATGTATACAGAAGGTGGATGGTACCCAGTTGTAAAGAACGGAGAGGTACATTAATTCTCTTTAAGACTAGCGTTTATATTAATTCGCAGCGATTAATAACGGTTAAATGCTTTCGTCCGTTGGGTGTCGGGAGTGGTTTTCGGTCCAGACGTGACGAGAAGCGAATCTAGTTGGTAAAGCGAGGAAGAAGGGCATTAAATTACATTTAGTTCCTCCAAGAAGGAGAATGAGTGAGCGAGTGAGTGAGAGAGAGAATGAGCGAAAAGCACAATTGACATCAAAGGGAATGAAATTGCCTCAACAAGTGGAATGTTCAAACGCGTAAATATACGAATCTCTTGGGAGTAAAAGGCGTCTCTATGCTAACGACATGTTTTCACGTTAACATTCTTTCACAATTAATTTTCTAAAGAATTATTTGACTTCAATTATCATTCTCTCCACGTAAAATAGTATTCTTCATCATTCTTTTGCTCCAAATTTTTCTTTCATTATTTTGCAAAACAAAATATAATAGGGAAACATACAGACTTTTGTGGAAACTCCATAAAGTGTCAACTTTTGACTACTGTTTTTTCTTTTAATTAATTTTTTCCAAGTTCAACCTAAACAGTTGTTACAAATTTTTATTTTATTTTTCTCTAACTTTTCTCTGCTTGACAAACAAAATATTGACTTCATACCTAACCCTAAAAAAAATATTCTGATTTACTCTAAGAATGATACTCTCCAAAATGCAGAATTTTAGAATTATTTAAAGAGTCCTATACTTTAGCCACACTCTGTATATTACAAAAAAGAAATTGCAAATAATTTAAAAAACTATATCAATAAAGCTTCTTCAAAAAAAATTAATTCTACAGAATTATTAGTTAAAAGCAAGAAACATTCAGATTTTCAAAGATTTTAATTTGAAGCCTTTATCAAATTACAAATTACCCTTAATGCTTTTAATATTCAATTAATATCTAAAATTTTAACTGAAATTTATTTTTAAATTTAATTTTAATTAGAAAAATTTACGAAAATTCATTTATTTAAATACAAGAATAAAAAATTTACTGAATAATTCAATGTTTTCTAATTGAATTCTCATGAAAGATTTTATGAACACATTTTTAAATAATTGAATTCTTTTGATGAATTTTAAAATTAATTTTTAATGATAATATATTTTTAAGTACACAACCTTTTTATGACTGTTAAATAATGCTTGAAAAAAGTAACGACTAAAATTTTCTTCTTTTAGTTTTCAAACAACTGATAAAATTTTGAAAAAATTACAGGTTAACGATACAGATGGTAAAAAAATAATAATAAAATACGTTATTTCGACAAATATTTAAACTTTAAATCAAGTTTTCAATTAAATCACTTACAAAAGTTTATTCTGAAATTAAGAATATATTCTAAAAAAAGATTTTTACAAAAATTTAATATTGAATAATTGAAAAACAAAACAAAAATATTGTAAAATAAGAATATATTCAAAGCACATTGTATAATATACTAAATCTAAGTATAAAATATTCTAAAATTTGGTGCCCAGTATATATTCTTAATTTCAGAATAAATTTTTTTCAGTGAACACATATTTGATTTTAAAAAAATTACATTTCAGATATAAAAGTTCTTTTATAACATGTGTATATACTTTTTCATTTAACTTTTATTACTTGCGGTCGCACAATTATCGCCTGTAGTGTATTTTTGCTTTCTTCAATATTTATGACCAAATTTTCCGATAATTTTAATTTTTTTTAAATTTATTTTTCTAAAATTTTTCTAAAATTATATTTATTTTTTAATTTAATTACTAAAAAATTTCCTATCCTGCTTTCAATAAGCTTCACAATTATTTTTAATGTGTAAAAATTATTATAGTTGAAATTTAAAAAATGTCGTTTAACTAATTAACGGAATTTAAATTTCTGCAATTTGAAATTAAATGATCCGCTTTAGAAAAATTACACCTTAATCGTAAAATTGAACAAAAAAAATAAATAACGTTAATAGAAAAAACCATGAACTATTAACGGTGCTCGAACTAGGTCCGTAAATCCCGTAAGTCTGTAACTTTGCTTGAAGTCCGTAAAAGTCCGTTTTTTTGAAAAAAGGTCCGTAAAGTCCGTAATTCGGTTGAAAAAGATCCGTAAAGTACGTAAATTATACGATATAATTTAGATAATTTTAGAGAAATCACAAATGATTGAAGGAATTCAATTATTTTCAAAAGTAATAAAATTCTTAGCAAAAATTCAATTATGTTCAAAATTTTGTGAAAATTCTCGTCAAAATTTCAAGTATCTTTAGAAATAATTAAATTCTTCTTCGAAATATCAATTATTTTCAAAAATTTTAATAAAATACTTGGAAAAATTCCAATTATTTTCAAAATTTTTCCTCAATTCAATGATTTTTAATAGGTTTCTATACTATTCTAATAAAATTTTCCAAAAGAATTCAATTATTTACAAATTTTTTTTATAAATTTCTTCGCAATATTCAATTATTTTCGTAAATAATAAAATTTATACAGGTATTTAATTTTTTTGGCAAATAATAAAATGCTTATTAGGAATTCAATTATTTTGATGAATAATAAAGCTAATTACAGAATTTCAATTATTTTTAATACAATTTTAATCGAATTCCTCGAAAAATGTAATTATTCTTAAAAAATTTTATTAAAATTTATCAAAAAAATTTAATTATTTTAATAACCTTTGCTACAATTTATTTATTAGAATTTAAATTTTATTTTTAATAAATTTTTGATTAAATTTCTTTAAAGAATAAAATTATTGCATTCAAAATTTTTAATGCAATTCTTTGCGTAAATTATCAATTATCTTTATAAATAATAAAATTCTTCTCTAAAATTGAATTATTTTCAAAAAATTTAATAAATTTCTTGGCTAAATTTCAATTATTTCCAAAAGTTGTCCCTAATTTAATTATTTTTAATATCTATTTTAATAAAATTTTGCAAAAGAATTCAAATTATTTGAAAATTGGTTGATACAATTCTTTAAAAGAATTCAATTTTAAGAAACATATGTAATTATTCAATAAATTGTTTTTTTTTGTATTTAAATAATGAAATTCTCGCAGAATTTTTTCATAAAAATTGATTTAAAAATGGATTTGAGTTAAAATTTTAAATTATAATTGAATATTAAAAGTATTAGAGCGTAAAATTTTAGAAATAATTAAATTTTTAAAAGGTTTCAGATTCAAACCTTTGAAAATTTGAATTTTTCATATTTTTAACTAAGTAACAATTCTGTGGAAATAATTTTTTTGAGAAATTTTAATTGGGAATTTTTTTTATATTATTTGAAGTTTTTATTTTCTAATACATATTTAATTGAAGAATTTACAAATAATTGAAAAATCGAATATTGTAAAGAAATAGATTTGAAAATTGTCAAAGAACATTTTCGAAAATTATTAAAAATAATCAATTTTAAGAAGAATTTTAGTTAAAAATTCTTGAAAATAATAATTGAATTGATAATGATTTTATCACTCTATCTTTAATTATTATAAAACATGAAGACTCGGAGTTATCGATATCTTCATGTTTTTTTAGTTTTGAAAAAATCTAATTTATAGTTTTAATTAAAATGTTCTCTTATATATTTTTGTCAGTAATTGGTCCGTAAATGGTCCGTAATTTTTCATTTTTCGTCCGTAAAGTCCGTATTTTTAAATACTTTCACTGGTTCGATCCCTGACTATTAAACTTCTGTTTCTATGTTAAGGAAAAGGTGGGAAGAGTTAAAAAAAATTTTTATAAAAATTTAATATTGGCAATTGAAAAAACAAAACAAAAATATATAAAACCAAAAATACATTAAAAATGGACCTTTTATAAGGTGAAATGTACCAGACATAATTTTTCATTCAGAATATTACTAAAAACTATCACAAATAATATTTACGCAAAATGGAAAGTAAATTTGAAAATAATATTTAAAGTTATTAACTGGGGAACTAAAAGTAACCACTCTTTGGAAAATCACCGACATATACATTATTTTTGAATAATATATTATTTTTGTCATAACAATAGTATATATATATATATATATATATATATATATATATATATATATATATATATATATAAATATTTTTCATAACAGTAAAATCTTATAACAATAGCGACATTTGAGACATTGTGACCTAGAAACAAACAAAGTGATACCAATAAGTATATAAAATAATAAAATTGCAAGAAAATTATTTTCATTCCATTTTCTCTAACATACATATTACGAAAGTTGTAAATATTTTATTATCAACGTCGGAGAATCTTGTTATTTCTCGAAAATATTCCTTAAGGCATGTTTCGAGAAGATAAAGTGAGCCATCTCCTAAAGATGTTTAAGATTATATGTGCTTTCTGGTATAACTGTTTACGTTGCGATTGTTATGACACTTAATATGACAATTTTCCAAGAGGTGAGAACTTGTAACACAAATAAAAGCTAACCACAATTATTTAAGATCTGTTATTTCTCCATAAATGAAAGTTCTTGAATAAAAAATCTATATTTCAAACATAAATATTCGTATTTAAAATGCAAAAAAGAAAGAAAGTGACTTTTAACGAAATTAAAGGAGAGAATTTATTCAAGCGATAAATTTTAAGTGTTTATGTACAATGTAATAGTTGAAAACTATTAAAAATGTGTTTTATCAGCAATATTCTATAAAGTAGCCCTTTAGAAAGGGGAAAAAAACTTGTGTCAATGGTTTTGTAAACCAAGTGCATCGTAATACTATTCATATCAAAGAGTATTCTAAAGCAAGTGCAGTTTTCAATGAAAGTTGGCTAGATATTAAGCGCGCGCGAAACGAGCAGTGAACCGATAAATCGATTTTATTACAGGCAAGGCCCGCGGCAAAAAATTTATTAAAGTAACGTCCAGAGCTTTTTTTAATATCAAAAAAAGGGAGAAGAAAAATAATAATAATAAAGAAGACGCATAAACTGAAAAAGAAGATCGGTTAATAAGTTTTTCTGTTAAGAAACACGATCGGTGGTCGCGACCGCTTGTGCATTCGCGTAACAACCAACCGCAAGGCATTTATTGCTATATCCAAGTCCAAGCCAAGAATTCTCTCCCTTTTATACACCACGATGAAAATTACTTTTGCAATTTAGTACACTTTTTTTTAAATGAAAAATTCGGTACGAATAATAGAAAATTCCGAAAATAGCAACAAAAATTAATATACTGTAATTCCTAATTTACAGAATTAAAAAACATGAATTATTTTGAAAGTTTCATTTTTTGATAGGCTGCAAAAACTTTTCTTAACTTAGTTTTTAAGTCTTTAATGACGAAATGTGTTGCTTTTTAACTTGCATTTCAATCTCTTACAATTGATAGGAAGAAGCTATAAAAGTTTTTATGTTCCTATTTTTAAATGATGTAGTTCAAATTTTCAAAAATAGGACTCAAATCCTTCTTCTTTTTAAAAATATTTAAAAATTTTAAGTTTTTTTCCTCTATCATATAGCTTTTAAATTTAAAATGCTGCTTGACAGCCAAAAAGATTACCAAATCTTACATAAGATGACAAACTTTTTAAAAATCTTCATAAAAATTTGTTACTCAAAAATTTTTGCGGTCGCTAATTATGTACGAATTGAAAGGCAGATTTCAAAAATTCAAAATAGCGAATTCAAAAAGGCAGATTAATTTTTTAATAATTCTATTACTATACAACATTCAAAATATTTGATTTTTAATACTGATCAGCTGTTAAAAATCAACTCATTTTGCGAGTATATTTTGATAAATTAGTTTTTTCGTTAAACGAACTTCAATCAGATTTTATCAATTTTGAAAGAGATCTTATGTCAAATTAGGAAATATATTTTTAAAAGGCATTTGCCCTTTCAAATTACATATTAACAATGAGATTTTTTTAGTACAACTATTATTTTTTATACTTCTGTTGTATGTAAAAATCGTTTAATTTATTTGTAGTAGAATTGCTTTAATTACTGTTAAATGAAAAATGTAAAAGAAATTTTGCAAAACAAATCCTTTCAATTTAATTAATTCTCAATTCCATACAATTAATTATAAATAAAGAATTTCAATAGATATTTTTTACTTACGATATAAACTCGACAGGAAACATACGATTTTTAACTCACCTGAAACAAGAGAGAGAAAAAAAACATTATTTTATCATTATTAACAAAAAATTGAAACCAAATAATAATTTCTATTCATTAATTCTATTAAATTACTTTTAATAATCAATATTGAATAATAATTTATTAACTTATATATTTAATAAGTTAAAATTGATAAATTTATAATTATTACAACATTTTATAACTAATAATTTATGAATTCTAATTCCAGGGAAATTTTTAAATTAAATAAATTTTAATTGCGAAATACAACCTATGTACAGTTCATTTTAAAGATTTTTTACTTCTTATCTTAAATGCAGTTTTATAGAACCAGACTTTTTTGTTCTAAAAAAAACTATCTGTTAATGATTTCTATTTCTTTTATCTTTCTTTATAATCTATAAATTTTTATAAATTTTGAATCAAAATTTTTGTTAGTACTCTACTTTTGTTTTCAAAAAAATTGAATTTGACATATTACCAAATTAAATTTCAGTCATTTTTACTTCAGATTTAATATAATTTTCTCGAAAAATAAGATTTAGTGTTGAGATTCATATTTAGTTGAATTTTCTCAAAAAATAGTTATGCTTTGGTACTATTAAATTTTTTTATTTCCAGAACAACTTTTACTATTTCTAACGAAAATTTTTTGATAAAAATTAGAAAAAATTAAGTACTTTAGAAGTAGCAAAATTTACTGTTGAAATATTAATATTTAATAATATATTTTTAAGTTTTTAAAATACTAAAATTGTTTCTAAAAGTAAAAACCGAATCAAAAAGCTTCGAAAGAATTTTACAAAAATCTTACATTGTATAAAATTTTATTAGAACAATTCACTAGAATTTCTATACGAATTCTAGTAAATATTAAGCAGAAATTTTTGCAATTACTTTTTTAATAAAATATGATTTTTCATTTAGTAGAAATGTAATCACATATTATTATTAATAATATATGGGTCATTCTCCGTGAAAGTTTTATTAAAATTTTATTTTTGATTAAAACAATTTTTTTCGAATTCTATATGAAAAATAAGTAAATACCTGTTTTATTATTTTCTTATTTGATTAAAACTACGAAAGTTATAATTTTTTTTAAATTTAACATCTTCCGAAGCAGATGACTTTTAAAACACCTTTTTCTCTGTTATACCAAAAGTTTAAAAATAAAGTAATATATAAAAATGATTTTTTTTCTTAAATTTTTCAAATATGTAATACAAAATAATATTAATAAAGCTAATCAATTGTTTCATTTTAGTTACAATCAAAAAAATTCTTAGTAAATTTGACTACTTTTTAACTACCCTCCTTAGTTCAATAAGACCCTAAAGATATTAAAAAACTTGTATCAAATAGTAGTTAAAATAATTAGGAATATAATTAGTGCAACAAAATTTCGTAGTTATTTAAAAAAATTAACTATTTTTTTAGTTGCTTCCATTCTAAATTTTTAACTACATAAGAAGTAGTAAAATTTACTATACAAAAAGTATTAGATTAACTAAGAAAGTAATTAATTTAACTACTTTTTACTCTACTACTCAATAGTAGTTGAATTTTATCAACAAATTTTTTTCAGTATACAAAGAAAATAATATAATAAATTACAATAATAATTGGAAAAAAAACATTAATTTACTTTTAGACAGTAAAGAAAGATAAATGAAGTTTCTAAATTTTACAAGAAGGTCTAAGCGTTGTAAAGCCAAAATTTTTAATTTATCAGTAATTACAAAAAACCCATCGAAAACGGGTTCGACAGCAAATCTAATATATAAAACAAGAGAAAAATTTTTATGCTCGACATGGTTCACTTTTCTTCACGTAGAGTCCATTTGAGAAAGGACAATCTGCTTTTTTTATTTATATAATTCATAATGGTCACCAGTGTGATACATTTTTGGTAGTAAATGATGGAAAGAGAAAATAATACCAAGCAATGAAAAAAAGGGAGTAAGAGTGAGAGGGAGGGAAAAAGATTTTACGGAGACAGAAAAAGCCTTCACATTGAAAGCTTCTTCTCTCATGAAATGGTACTTCTTGTGGCTGAAGAAAGGGAAGATTCGGATTTTATGTCAGAGTTCCACTTTCTTGGAAAATGCCCCGGCTGTCGACGACAGATGTCGTTGATCGGTGGCTGATACCTCCTGTTGGAAATGGGTATGTACTTCGTCTTGATACGAGTACTTTAAAAGACGTCTTCCTAAACGCTCGATAAAGTACTATAGGGCTAATTTACCGAAGAATAGAAAATTTAGGTTCGTGACCTCAGACCAACTTAATTTACCAAAGATTGAAAAAAACTCGATCAAAAAGAAAAAAAACTTTTTATCTATTTAGCTTTGCAAAAAAGAAGTGATTCAATTTTTTCCCCCGCGCGTTTGTTAATTTAATTCGCTATTTTACATTCTTTTTTTTACTCGCGAAGGTAAATTCTATTTGAATTTTTAAATAAAGGTAAATTCTATTTGAATATTTAAATAACGGTAAATTATATTTTAATATTTAAATAAAGATGACAATTTTTTATTCATATAGAGGAAAATTTCACAGTAAAACTAATTTACTGTTCCATTTTGTATTTTTTGTTAGAATTTAACAGTTAAAAAATTTAAAATAATTTTAAAATATACGTTTTTAATAACTAATAACTCCGCAAATGAATAGTAAAGTTAACAATGATTGCATTTCAATATTATTGACTAAAATAAAAGTTATTTTGAATTCAGTAACTTCATTTTTAAAAGTTTATTTACAATTAGAATTTTTATTACTAAGAATGAAGACACTTGTAAAGTTTATAATTTTCGAAGTAATTCGCAAGATTCTGAAAAATGTAATTAAATTCTTTGCACAGCTTTTGAAACTTTATTACCAGAAACACGATATTGCTGTTTCAAGACAAGAGTTTCATTAAACAATACTTCCTACTTTTCCAAGTTTGCATTGTTATTTAAATCTCTATTCATGAAAATTGTAAATTCCAATTCTTTCATCAGCACAACAATCGTTTTCTTCAACGAAAATAATATACAATACAAGGGATTATTAAATAATTGCAAATTAACTATATAATTAAACTATGAATTTACTTGAAAAGAAAAGTTACTGACAGAATTAAATATTTAATTAAATATTAATTAATAATATAATTAAAATAATAAATTAAATAATTTATTATTTATTGCCTATTTTATTAATTATCATATCCATATTACTTATCGATATTTATTATTCCAGGTATTAATAAATTTGCATTGCTTACTCCTACAGGAAGTTTTATTATTTATTGCCTATTTTATTAATTATCATATCCATATTACTTATCAATATTTATTATTCCAGGTATTAATAAATTTGCATTGCTTACTCCTACAGGAAGTTTTCGTTATTTATATTTACTACTAAAATAATAATTTTATTTACAATATTTTTTGATCCGCTTTATTCCCTCAAAAAGTTTGTCTAGGTATTCTAATACGCATTTCCTTCGGAAGTCTATTATATTGTAAGTTTTAATTACTAATTTCAGAAATTCGACATCGACGACCTCAAAAACCACCCAGTAAACATTTTCAGCTAGATTCCGTTAACTTAAAATTTTTAGTCGACATTTTGTAGCCGACATTTTGAATTTTTTAATTTTGTTCAAAGATTTCAATTTCGAGATTCCGAAAACCCACGAGTAAATAATTTCAGCTACATTCGAAAAATTAAAAATTTTTTCCATCTGCATTTTAAATTCAAAAATTTTGACCAAATATTCGAATTCAATGATCACAAAAATCTTCGGGGTGAGCATTTTCAGTCAAATTCATTGAATTTTAAATTTTAAATTGAGTTAATAATTTTTTTCAGTCGCCATTTTGAAATTTTTTATTTTTACTACAGATTTGGACTTAGAGACCTCAAAAACGCCTAAATGAGCATTTACAGACAAAATCGTAAACTTTAAATATTTTTTTGATCGCCATTTCGAAGCAGTCATTTAAAATTTTTAATTTTGATAAAAAATTCGGAATCAGCGACCCCAAAAATTTATAATCGTCATTGACATTTAGATTTCATTTATTACAATAATTTTCCTTTTGGATGCCGTTATAGCGATCATACACATTGGTAGCACGATTTATTTTTACCTCTATAGACGTCAAGCAGACTGAAGGATTTAATTTTAATCATAAAAATTAGTTTAAGAAACAAATATGAAGTTGATAATATTTCAAGAAACTATTTCTTTCTTGGGGGATAAGGTCGTTGATTACAAATTTACAGTCAGTTTTCAAAATTTCAATATGGCGGATCCAATGTGGGACATTTCTTAAAAATTCATTGAATTTGCTTTTAACAAGCTACTTAGGGATGTTTAGGGTTACTGAATATTAATTTGAAATTTGTTTTTAAAAATTTTAAACAGAGGATGTAATATGGTGGACAAAATTTTTAAAAATTTATTGAATTTGTCATTTGACGCCATACGGGTTTCTTGAGTTACTTAAAAACCCTGATTAAATGGGATTAAATAGACCTCGGATTCTGATACAGAGACCTTAAAAACATGTACACCATAGTCAGATATCCAGATCTGAATCAAAAAATTTTTTTGTGTGGCTGTGTTATTATTAAAAAATTCAGAAGCAAAAAGTCACTAATTCGAATCGGGAAACATTTTTAATAATATAAATTTACAGAGTAGATTTAAATAAAAAAAATATTTTAACCAAATAAATATTTTAAAAATAATTAAAATTATTGAATGAAATTAATTTTTTCCAATATAAAAAGGACAAGAATCAATAGTAGAAGAAACTGTTCCAAAAACCCTTCGCTTATAAAGTAACGAATAATTATATGGAATTATTGCAAGGGACTATTAGTATTAGAACTATATTCCAATTTGGCAGGAGAGACCATTAGTGATTCGTGGTTTGGAATACATACAACCAGATTAGTGTCAGCTTATTATTGTTTGCATGTGCAAGAATGGACAGCGCTTGGTTTACTGCATGCTCTCTCAGGCCTTTATGTATGGAAACTCCAAGAGAGACGACATGCTAGGAATATATCCCTTTGAAATGGATCCTCAGATTTCAAATCGTACATAATTAGTACCTACTTGAAGTTTAAAGCAGTGGTCGTAATTTTCAGAGAATGTGTCTCCAATTCAATGACTTACATAAAGTTTCAGAAACTAAGAGGGAGAGAGAGAGATGAAACTTTAAAGCAAACATTGTATACCTTGACCATTAGGAAATACTATCTCTAAACCTACGAGCGGTGGAAAATTTCTCAGATTCAATGTGGTCAGCAATGCTGATTCCCTCTCGATATGAAAACAAGTGGATGGGGGAGGAAACGAGAGAGGAGATAAAGGTGGACTACGACTTGCTTAAAGTTGCTTCAATTTAGGTGAAAAGTTTTCGAGATATATAATGAACATTTACCCCTCCTCTTCCTACTCCTTGTCCTCATCCGTTTCCATGAGTGACCGTATATTTCAAAACGAGGTTCAATTTTTTTCGTTTTTCTCCTTTTTTGTGGTATTCATGGGAAAATGTGAACTCTTGAAGGTAGATAGGCGCACGCACGAAGACCGTTAATACGTTATCTTGTCATCTGTGGATTCATGCGAGGACCACTTGGCAGTTACTGATTGCGAGGCGACCGCACGAGTCAACCTCGCGACCGCTGTTGGTAATCCTTCTCTCTTCTTTTCCCTCGCTTCAAACTGCCGCGAAACGTTGTTTAAAGAGGGTAAAAATAACCTTCATTGCAAAAATCCTTGGTTGTATGTAATCTTCCAATGACCGGTTAATTTTATTCTTTAAATCTGAATCACTGAAGTTCCATTGAAAATCTGTAAGATTTTACTCAACTTTCAGTCACTTTATTCTCTCGATTTCAATCACTGTAATTTTATACAAAATCAGTTAAAAATTATTAAGTTATTAGTAATTTTACACTGATTGGTCCAATTAAAAAAATATTAGAAAATTTCCATGTTACATACGGAAGATTTTAGTTGAAAACCAGCCATTGTATTAATTAAAAAAGTAAAAATTGGATTCATAGGCAAATGGAAAAAAAGGTACACCTGTTTTTTTATTTTTAACCTCCAATTGTTTAATAATGTTTGTTTAAACAAATAAATAAAAATTTAAAGTTTTGTATGGGTCATATAAAAAAGTAAAATGTTTCAAGCAAAATGGAGTCATTTCTAAAAAGTCGTCCGCCATGTTGAATCCGACATTTTAAATTTTTAAAAACTGACATCATATTCGTAATCAGCGACCAGAAAAACTCTTATATATAGAAAGTTTTATAAAAATCTAAAGAATTTTTTACCCTTCATTTTAGTCACTTTCACTCAGATAAAAATTTGTTTCAAACAACCAAATTTTGGTTGAATCAACCAAATAAATGCATTGCTATACAGTCAACCAAACGTTTGTTTGATTTAATCAAATAATTTCTTCCAAAACGTTTATTTGTATATAACCAAATGGTTATTACACTTAACCAAAAATTTTTAGTTTATATAACTAAAAAATTTGTTTATTTTAAGGGAAAAGATTCGTTTGATTCAAATAAATAGTTTTAGTTAACGTATTTGGTTCATTTAAATAAATATTTTTGTTCACTTAATTTTGTTATTTATTTTCCTGTAAAAATGTTTGAATTTCTTAATTTAATATTTTTAGTACATATTATTGGTTAATTTATAATTTATTATATAATTGTTGATATTTTAAAATTATATATATAAAAAATCATAAATTAACCAATAATATGTATTTTGGAAAATATTAAATTAGAAAATTGAAACATTATTAGAGGAAAATAAATAACAATTTAATAAAATATTATATAATTATTTCTTCATGTAGACAAAATTACTTAGTAATAAAAAACTTTTAAAATATTACATTAAACATATTATACATGATTTTTATTCATGCACTCTGAAAAAAGTTTATTCGAAACAACCAACTGAAAACTTCACAAAAACTTATTGGATGTTTTCTTTTCACTGGTACAAATTAAATATGCCATAAGTCTTTCAATGAACACATTGCAATTATTTAACCGACACTTATAATTTTTTTTCTTCAATTTGCCGATTTAACTAATGAATTTGACGCGAACGTCGACTGTAGACAAGTGAGACCGCTATTTTTAAATTCACACATGTACTTTTTGAGACAAGCAAATATTTTTGTTTAACAAATTTTACGTATTTTTTAAAATGAACCAAATTTTTATTTAAATCAACGAAATTGTTTTATCGTAACAAATAAAATAGGTTAATTAAACAGTTTGGTTAAGTAAAATAAACTTTTTCTCTGAGTGTTGTTTAAAATTATAGCCGTAGTTAAGGGGTTAACAATAATTTTTTAAACAAATTAACAAAAAATTTAGCACTTCTTAAAAACTGTTAACGCCAATCAATCTTGTGTAAAATATTAAAGTTTTATATGGGTCTCTTTTTCCAAGTTCTAATTCGTTTATAAAATTGTTATAAATAAATTGTATAATAAATTATTAAAGATTTTCTAAATTTTTATGAATTTGTTTAAACAATTGTTGTTAAATAAGTGAAAATAAAAAACAGAAAACAGGTATTCCTTTTTTTTAAATATTCTTGTGAATCACATTGTTAACTTTACTTACACTCTAAATCTGAATCAGTGAAAATTTTGACTGATTTTAATCAGTGCCCCAGTTTTCTTTAATTGATCAGTAAAATTTCACTGACAATCAGTGGTTTTTACTGATTCTCAGTAAAATTCTACTGATGAATTAAAGAAAACTGGGCCACTGGTTTGAAATCAGTGAAATGTTCTCTGATTTAGATTTAGAGTGTAAAAACCATTTATTTAAGCTTAAAATGAAACATCCAGCATAATTTGTTTATAACAATTTTATATAAACAAAATACGATTTGGAAAAAATTATGACCCATAAAATTGATGCGTTTCAACCAAAACTAATTACGTGGAGATTTTGTATTACCATATATAACTTGGGATTTGTCAACGAATGGAATTCACATTTAACAATTTTCATTTAATTGAAATACGTCAATTTGAACTCTTCTTCATTTCGAACTTCACTGAAAGAAGGGAGGAAATAATGAATACAAAAATTAAATTTTACCCCAACTGCAAATTACATTTTCTGATAATAATCAATCAGGGAAATTTATTTGAAAATTGGTATGAAGTTGTCCACAGTCAACCACGCTGGTATCGTTTAAAAAATGAATACCGACTAATAATGAAAAATTCACAACGCACGAATATACTAAGATAACAAGATCGAGCTAAGGTATTTATTTATTCACGCACGTTTCTCGACGCGTGCGGGAACATTCGCTATGCGTATACCGCTAGATGTTCAAATCTCTCGAAACTTGAATTTATTTTACAGATAGACTAAGTCTGCAGCATCTCAAGAAATTAGTGTTTAATACTGTTAGAAACTTTTTATTATAATCACACTATATTTTATGTAGTACACTATATTTTATTTGAGAGAAGATTTTAACTTCATTTCCTATGTATACAGATATCTATATCAATTGGAGAAAAATTATTCTTCAGAGAAAAAAACTTTATTTTCTAGGGTATAAATGGTTTGCAATCAGTCACTGATAAAACTTGAATTTGCAAATATAATAAATGATCATAAAGTGTCCAATGAAAAGAAAATGAAATAAAAATGTGACGCGATCTAAAAAATGATACCTAAGCAACAAAACATTATATTATAGTTTATGTTTCAAAAGTTTTTTACTTTAATTAAAGATTACTTTTTAATTAAACATTTTTTTGTTGCATTACATGCAGAATATTAAAAGAAACTTTTTTTAACTTAATAAACAGAAGTAAAACAAAAATAGTTTACTATTATTTCCTACTTTCACTTCTTTCGACTTTTTTTTCTAAATATTTCAACAAAATACAAATTTTTTATATAAAATGCAAAACATTAACACTGAGAAAACATTTAAACATAATACTTAATTAAAATACAAAAACAATTTTAAGTGATTTTATTTAATTAAAATTGGTTTATAAGTCCCAATTTGAACAAAAAATATTTATATCTACAAATTTTATATATAATTCAAACTTAAAAGTTAATTATAATATTAGTATTATAAATAATTTAAAATTAACTATAACTTAACCAAAACCATACCATAAGCATAACGTAATTAAAAGTCTTCAAAAAATTTACAATATTTTTTATATTACTAAAATTCAACCATTTTTAAAATATTTAACCAAATTTTAATCGTTTGGAAATATTTATTTATTTGTGACGCGATCTGAAGAAAGGGACCTTAGAAGCAAAAAATTATAGGTTATGTTTGCAATTTTTGAAATAAAAATACAAAAAGAGAATCAACTGATAATATAAATCATTAATCATTAAATTTTCATTATAACTGAAATATTTAATAAATACTGATTTTAATTTACAGTAAGTAAAAAGAAAGTATTAATTAATAAAAAAGTAACACCAACATAACCTTAAAGTGATTTGCTTCTAAGGTCCCTTTCTTCAGATCGCGTCACATTTTATTATTTACTTAAAAGTAATAATTAAATTCTTTTGCTGAATTGCATACAAATTTTAGATATTGAAAATAATTGAATGATTTCAAAGAATTTGATAATGATTTGACTAGTGAATTTACAATGGTAGAAATTCTTTAAAAAAAAAGAAAAAACAGAAATAGTAAGCTTTTAGTGGCTGAAACCTATAAAAAAGTACCCAAATAGCAGTATATTATCGTAAAAAAGTAGTTAATAGTAAGGTTTTAGTCAGGGACCAATTTTAAAACGAAACTAAATTAAAAATTTACGTTTAATTTAGTTTTGTGTCGACTCGAAGTAATAAACTCGAATGTAATAAATTGAATTTAGTTTTGTGTCGACCCGAAACTAAATTAAAGAAAATAATTTTCAAATCATATCCGATTTTAAACTTAACTCTGAAAAACTTAATTATTTAGTTTTAGTGAAAACATTACTAAAAAAATCAAAATATTTCAAGATTTAAATGCATAACGATCGCGTTCAATTTTTTCACTCTATAATACTAATGAAGTCCCATCATGCTATTTTATATATATTAAAGTTATAATTCTTTTATTTCTTCAAATATTGTATTTTTTTACTTGTGATTTTTTAATTAAAACCAAATGATTGAGTTTCTCAAATATTTATTTTCGATATGTACTAAAATAAATTCAATGATTTTTAATTTAGTTTTTTTAGTTTAGTTTTGAGTCGACACGAAACTAAATTCAATTTATTAATTTAGTTTCGTGCCGACACGAAATTAAACTCAGTTTGTTAATTTAGTTTTGTGTCAACTCAGAAACGAAAACGAAACTAAACTTTTGTAACGGTCCCTGGTTTTAGTACATTACTGCGAAACCAGTAAATATAATTTTATTTACTATCATAAAATGAAAACTTTCTTTATAGTTGTTACGTAGAATGTTTTAAAAACCTTAATTTTTGTCAAATAAAATTGTTTATATTGTGGCCTTGGGTCCAAAAAATTTGAAGTTGTTAGAAGTCAGCAATTATTTCTTTATTACATCGAATGCATTTTCACTGTGAACACAGCTCATCAGGACTACAGAAATTATTATTATCATTATTGGAACATGTGATGGAATTTCAAACACTAAAGAACAATAATTTCCGGTGCATACATTTACACCTATGAATTAACTTCATTTATTTGAGTGAATTTCTGTCACTGTGAATCAATCTTTATGTTTTTTCTAAAGTTTGTGTTGTATTAATATTGTATACTTTATGTTTGAAATTGTATCACTGTCCTTTGTAATGATGAGCACATGTGTTATTTATTTTATTGTTATTTATTAATTGGAAAGTATTTTTGATTGAAATTTATTATAGAATGAATGAATTCTCAATGGATCGTGTTTAAACAACTCCAGAAAATGCAAACAATTTTTTATTACATTGTTTGACAGGTCTCAACTTTGAGGTTATGTTGAACTTCAAAACTTTTCTAATTTTAATTTTATAAAAATTTTTTTAAACATTTTTTTATAATTTTGTGTCATTGAAAAATGTGGTAAGTCTAGTCCACACACAATTTTGTTTTTTTTTTTTAATTCGAAATTCCTACGTATGCAACCTTTTTTATAATTTTCTGTAATCCTGATGAGATGTGTTCACATTAAAAATGCATTCGATGTAATAAAGAAATAATTGCTGACTTCTAAAAACTTCAAATCTTTTAGACCCAAGGCCACAATACCTATAAACAATTTTATAGTTGTTACGAATAAATTAAAACAAACAATGACACAAGAATAAATCCGATAAATAAGTAAAACAAATTATATTTCAGGTTTCAACATAGAATTTATTAATAATAAATAAATTAAAAGAAAATTACTCGAAAGATTTTTCGCTCATATAAGAATCCATGATTGTTTACGATGGGAGAAATAAATATCGTATATTCAGTTAAGAAACACACTAATTAAAGAGGAAGTAGTGAACAATTGAGAAACATATGTTTGGGTCAAAATAAAAAAAACTTATTTACGAATTGTCAAAAAGATGATATTCACGTCACGAAAAATCAGTTAGTGAATTGAATTTGACTCGGCAGTTTTCACTTCCATTCGTGTAAGGGGATAACAGTACGTGCCCGAGATATTTGCGGAAGCGCTGTTAAAAGATGCCTCAAGCGGGAGTTTAAAATCCCATTTTCCAGATTTCGCACAAAAAGCGAGTTGGGGGAATGAGTAAGAGGACCCTGAGCGAGCGGACGTATGAGAGAGGGTGCAAAGAGAGATGGAGATGTGTATGAGAGTGCCAGGGAGGTTTTTCAACGAAAGCGAACGAATTTATTATAGAGTAAGATAGTAGATGAGAATGAGCGAGGAGGAGAGTGAGAGAGAAAATAGTTGAGTGAGAGCGTCAGCCTTCAATTCCTCATGAAGTCTAGATATCACCCTTTCTTGTCATTTGCATATGAATCAGGATCAGAGGAGAACACCCTATCCAAATGTGTACGTGCGACGAGTGATACCGGGGACAAACAATCGGTTGCAATTATGCAAATCCTAGTTGCAATTGCAATGGGTGTCTTGAGAAAATAAAAAGAAAACCAAACGCTCACGTATTTTGAGAAAGAGAAGAAGAAGAAGAAATGTATACATAAAGAAAGAAAAGAGAGAAAGAGAAAAAATACACTCAGATAAGATGTTGCGGCTTTGGAACAAAAAACAAATGAAAACAAAAAGATCGAAATATATGTATATTGAACGATAAAGGTGGAATGAAGGAAAGCGAAAATCGGATTCACCGCGTTATCGTCGACAAGTCACCATTATCCGGGCTACTTCGATCCAAAGCAGCCCATCGAAACTGCCAATCTCCGTTACGTTTTCAGCTAAAAATCGCCGCGTCGTTCTGCTTGCTGTCATCGTTCTCGTGCTTCTCTCTCGTGAGTCCGCTTCAAGCTATTTGCATATGAATTTGGTTCCAATGTAAGAGACAACTGAAGGCTTAAAGGCTGACATGAGCAAAAAATAAAAGGACATGGCAAAAAAAGAAGTTAAAGTCGATCAGCTTTTCTGGAGCAACAGCATTTTTTTCTTTTCAATTTCTATCGTAAAAATAGAATCGCTACTGAAATTAAGTTCCAAAGACATTCCTTGGCTGATTCTTTTCTCCTCATTTTTGTTGTTTTTGTTGTTCATCTTTTAAGCATCTTTTAACTATGTTATATCTACTGAAAATTAAGTTTCTTTAATGTGTTCCTTAAAAAATTTTTATTTAACTTTGTTGCTCAGCAACGGTTGCTAAGCGACCGATCCTTAGTAATTGATGCTAGAAATTTGTTACTTAGAAACGTTGTGTAAAAAATAACTGTATAGCAATCGTTGCTAAGCGACTGCTATACTAAACAATGGTATCTAATGAAGATATTTATAAAGTAAGGATTATACTAACAATAAGTAACTATTAACCAAAATTACTAAGGAACTATTAGCAACGGTTGCTATTACTTAGAAACAGCATGTAAGTGAAATTCACAATAAATGTTGCTAAAAAACTATTAGGAACTTTTTATAAGCATATTAGTAGTTAATATAGTTGTTTAGCAACTATATGCAGTGGTTTTTAAGTTAATATCATTCAGCAACAGTTGCTTAGTAAATATTAATAACATTTACTAAATGAATTGTTAAGTAAGTTACTAACTAAAGTACAAAATTATTAACCGTTTTTAAATAATCAATATTTACTAAAAGACTTAAAATTATTAAAAAACTTAATTTTTCCAAAGTTTTAAGTTAAAGAAATACTATTAAATAGTTTTTTACTTCTCAGGGGAATAAAAGGAGTAAAATTAGTTAAATTTTATACTAAAACTAAGAAAAAATACTTTTTGATGCTGAGCATTGATGCCAATTTCATGAACCTGACATTATCACTTACACTGTAATAAATTTAGGAAGTTAACGGACTCGGGAGTGGAATTTTTAGAGTTAAAAATCAACTCCAAAAGAGAGTTAATTTAATAACTCCCTATTTTTGCCAGAAGTAGAAAACGGGGTGTTGAAAGATAACTCCCGCGCGAGTTAAATTTTCATTGTGCGCGCATAGTCACCTGACCACGCAGTAATCCAAAATAGCTGACGCGCAAGCAGACGAAACCTGTCGTCCAATTCCAATTATAAGTTTAGACCAAAACAAAAGTTCGTCAGCTTTTGTAATGTCTATTAAAAAAAAAATCTTACGGTAGTGATAGACAGTGGGTGAAAGTGCCAACGGAAACGGGAAACTGTATTAATTATGAAGATTTAGTTGATGCCAGTATTTGAAAAATTTAATTTTCGACAAACTTTCCGAAAATTATTAATAATAATTATATATTATTTTTACCACTGTTACCTAAAAAGTATCAAATTGCAACGAATTGATCTAAAAAAGTGGATCAAATCATCATTTGATCTTAATTTTTGGATCATTTCGATCCACTTGAGGATTATTTTGACATTTTTGGAAAAACAGTGACAATATAAAATTTATAATGACTATTTTTTTATTTAAGGTTTTGTTATAGATTCAAAAATTTTAATTCGATTTCAGAGAGCATTTCAATTTTTCGTTAAAAATGAAGTTTTACATTTTTTAGGAAGCGTTTTACGATCCTGTATCAAAAAGTGGTTTTATATTGTGGAGATTAAAAACTTTAAATAGAAATAGGCTAGAAAACAATCACCAAAATGGTACAATTGCTAAAACAAATGCTGTGCTGGAACCAGAAAAAACAAATGTAAGCGATATTGGTAGAACAAATGTAGATCCTAAAATCTTACAAGAGAAATTAAGTTTCATGCAAAACGCCTGCAAAACATCGCAAAAAATGAAATTCTAGAAATTCTGCACTACTCGTATAATTTAAGACGCAACGAACCTCAAAAGATTATTGAAAATATCCCGAGATTTCTTGATATACCATATTTGGTAAGTTATCTTATGCTTGCTTTGGTACACGCCCATTCGCCCGAAAACACGCGACCGAATTCAAATACCCGAAGGGACATCCGCCCGAATGGATAATTACCCGAATCCATTCACCCGATCACCTATGCACGAATCTATTTACCCGAAAGCATTCACCTGAATATATTCGCCTGAAAAAAGAAATGCGACAAATGAATATCATTTAATTTGTTTTTTTAAACTTTAATGTCAAAATAGAACGTAATGTAAATAACACCTAATTAGATATTCAATTTTGTAGTCTGTATATAAAAAACATTATATAATTTATTCAATATGGTTTTAAACGTTGATTTGACAAGAGTTGTTGGAAATAAATTAACATTAGATGGTTTCTTATACGTGAGATCGAGACCAGGGAAAAATAACAAACGTTATTGGGATTGTGAAAAAGTACCCCGAGGAGAATGTAAAGCGCGTGCAATTACGAAGGACAGTGCAACGGGAATTATTGTTGTAAAGGGCCAAGAGAAATCTCCACATGAACATGCCCCAAATCAGGAAAACGTTCAAGCTGAGATAGTAAAGATTAACCTCAAACGAATTGCTGAGCAGCATCCGGAATGCCCTCCACCTCAGGTATTTTTAATTTATTTATAATACAGGTAGAAGAATTGAATATAATAATAAAATATAATTTATAAGTCTTATGTTTCTATACTGCAAATTCCGTTTTTATTATCAGATTCTAAGTGATAATCTGGGGACTTTAAGACCAGAAATTTTGGCGGAAATTGTTTCTGACGATTTACTTGACCTATTAGATTATTTTGATCACACATACGTCCGCGGAAAAGTAGGTCGCGGACGACGACACGCTGTACCACCTCGTTACCCCATACAACTATGAAATCAGTACGAAGCAACCCTTCAAGGTCTTCATAGGACGAATAACGTAAACAAAGGGTGGCACAACCGCTTCAGAATTCTTGTAAATAAAAATCACCCTGACCTATATTAAATCCTAAAGCAGATTCAGAAGGAACAACAGGATACAAAAACTTCTCTAGTGGAAATAAGTCTTGGTCGGTCTGTAAAGGCAGCACCGCGCAAAAATTGGCTTGCACTGCAAAGACGTTTTACTTCAATTACTGAAGACTACGACACTTATAAGGAAGATAATAAAATAATGGATTATTTAAAAAATTTAGCACACAACATTCAGTTATCTTAATTTATCATATTCACATTTCAATTATTTCATAAGCCTGTTTTATAAATAAATTTACGTTGAAATTTCTAAGATTTGTTTAAGATTTAAGTGTGTTTTCATTTTATTTATTTTCGGGCTTAATAGCATTCGGGCGATTCAATTCAGGCAATTAGATTCGAGTAAAATTTTTTCGGTTAATAGGTATACGGGCAAATGTCCATTCGGGCGCGTGTTTTCGGGCGAGTGTACTGGAATCCTTGCTTTAATTATTGTATAATTACATAGGTATACCTTTTAAATAAACTTTTATTTTCGTCTTTATCATTAGATACGTGGAGATTTTTCTTTTATGCATTCTGGCATTGAGAAAAAAGATTTTAACCAAGATAGGATAATTGAAGTTGCATATCAAAACTTACAAAAAATATTACTAGAGAAGAGCATCTTCTATCTTTCTTACAAGGACTTCGTAATGTGGCTTTAAATCAAACAAGAATAATCGATAAAAATAGTTTTTCGGATAGTGAATTTCAATGTCTGTGTCCAATGAACAAAGAACAGTTTCGAGAACTTTTTATATTTTGTGAAAGAGTTCCTTGCGTAAATGGTTACAGATACGTAAATAGAAAAGATCTTTTGATGTTCTTATGCAAAATACGCCAGGGTTTATCTGATGAATTCCTCACAGTTATGTTCAAATACTCCAGCAGGCAAGCAACCAGTCAAGCTGTAGCAACTGTGCGACAATCTTTAATGCTTCGTTTCGTACCTCAGAATATAGGATTGGATGCCATAACGAGAGAAGAATATATAAATAATCATGTGACAGATTTTTCTAATCAGTTATATAACCCATAACCACAAACACCTCGTGTAATTATGTGCATCGACGATACGTACATTAACATTCAAAAGAGTACCAATTTCAGAGCTCTTCGACAGTCATATTGCTTGCACAAAGGTCAGCATTTAGTGAAACCGGTTATGATAGTTGCTCCTGATGGATATATTCTAGAAATTCAAGGACCGTACTTTTCAGATTATAAAAATAATGATGCTGCGTTACTGGGGAATGAATTCGAGAGAGATTTCGAAAGGATGATAAGCTACTGTCGAAAAATCCAATGAAATGCTTCAAAAAGCAGAGGAGCAAAATGTTGTACTGGCTCTAGTTGAAATTGATGATCTCAAGAGGAGAAATGTTCAACGATGGAAATCCATTAATGAAGGACTGTTATTAGATTTCCCTGTTTTAGATGTTAATTACCTAAAAGACTTAACCTTTGGGATTTCTCAAGTAAAATTAGCAGCCTCACACATTCAGGATACATTTGAAAGAGACACCGATGAAGAATTACATATTGAAATGTTGCGTGATAAAAATCGTCTTCTACAGCGGGGACTATTAAGAGTCAGAGTTTACTCCAGATTCAGCAACACAGGGAAGCGCCAACTTTGGATTGCGTACTTACCTAATGGAGACAACCAAAGGGATGATGAAATGATTAAACAACCTTCACCAACAAGGGTACTATTTATTATACGTGTAAGGCAGGTGCTCGCACACTAGGTACTTGCGCGCATGTCAGCAGCGTCTTGTGGTACTTAGGTTACGCAAGACATGATGAAAACGTTCACTATCCTTGGACAAGACTTTTGGAAACTGTACACGACGCAACAAACCGACCACTACCGAGAAATGATCTTGGATAAGATGAAAGATCAGAATTAGACAACAATCAAACTCCAATCTCAATACTAATGTCAGGATCATTACATGATCTTACCTTTATTAACCAGTTCATATTTTGATCATGAATCTGCCTCAACTCTAAGACCAGTGAGTAAAGATAAACGGTAGCGTCTCAACGGTCGTGTTTAAAAAGTTCGTTTGGTTGTTCGTTGTGCAGAGGACCGTTTTGCATCACGGCATCGTCTTGGAGGAACTCCCCGATGAGATTGTGTGAATTTTGAGGAAAGCGATAATAGAATATTTCTTGTGCGAAATTCGATGCAAATGTTTCGAATTGAATATTTAATAATATTATTTTGATTCATCAGTAATCTTGTCGTCACAAGTTAAATGAATTAAAATGTTTAAAAATATTTGACAGCATTACAGCGGACATAGTGCACGATATTTTAGAGGATATCGGGCCTTACGAACTAAAATTGTTTCTTCGATTCATTGCGGAAGATTTAAAAGTAATTTCTGTACAAAATCTGAATAATCGAATTGCATCTTTTTCTTACGGCTTAATTGATAAATCGGACAAACCTAGTCCCATTTCATTAGAAAAATTAGGTTGTCAACTCGCGGAACGAGCTGCCCAAAATTGGTGTCTCCTGCGATTTTTACCTCTTATAATAGGAGACCTTCTATCTCCGTCTAATCCTACCTATGCTAAAATAATAAAAAATCACTCACTTCACTTTAACTCCCCCAATGGGTGCAACTTTTATAGAATCCTTTGGGGAGTTGAAATTTAACTCCCTTTTTTACAGTGTAGCAATTTTCCCTAAGAAACTAATCCTTAGAAAATATTACTAAGAAATTATTGATAACGGTTTTTAAAAAATTTTTAGTCACAGTTCCTTAGCAACTATAAGCAACTACTGTTTAGCAATTTTACATGGTAGTGTTGATTAAGAATGCAAAGCAATATTACTTAGCAACATGAGATAAGCAATTATTACCTAGCAATAGTTAATAATTAACTATTACTTAACATAGGTTGCTAAAAAACTTAATCTCTTAATTTGAATTAGTTAAAAATCATGGTTTTAACTGACAATCAGTGACTGACTTTTTGCTTTTAAATCAAAATCCGTTGAGAAAATTTATGAGAAAATTTATAAATATAAATATATTTATATTTATTTATTTTATTTTAATTATTTAAAATAATTATTATTTTAAAAGTCATAATGGAAAATATATTGACGCGGTGTAGTGCATCAACACTGAACTTAGTTTTTGATCATTTTTATGGTTATATGTATAAGTGAATAATAATGTTAACTCGACAGTGTTTTGTTCATTTCGTAGTTGAAAATAATGTTTTAATTCTGAAAATCATCAAAATCGCATCTCCGTTCAATATAAGTTCCATTATAACTTTTAAAATAATGGTCGCTCATAAATTTTCTCAACGGATTTTGCTTTCTTATAGTTTTAAAGTGTATGTAGATATTTTTTTAACCTTTAAAAGGTGCAGTACATTAAAAAAAATTAATTGTTTATAAAAAAATTATTAAATAATTATTAAACTATAAACTTTCTAAAAATTTTCTAATTCTGAACGAAAGTATTTTTCATTCCCTTTATATTCCCGCTTAGTTCACTTAAATCGGTTCATTCATTTAGAAGAAATAACATTTTGTTTAAAAAGTTACAAAAAAATTAATTTTGCAATAAACTGAATCCATTTCAAATCAGGCAGGTCGACTAACTTCAAGTTATAGATTTAGCTGTCGCTAAAATATGTTACTGTACATGAAAAATAAAGAGATACGTATTTTTTTATTTTTCAAAAAAGTTAAATTTAAAGAAGTTATGCACATTTGAACAATGAGTGGTAAAAGTCGAATGAATAGTGATAGAAAATTGTTTTGCTTGTCATTTTTTTTCTTTTGAGTATAATTTATTTTTCCTTCTTGGGTCTTGTAGATGGTTTTGTTCTCTTCAAAATCCAGTTTGAAATTTGAAAAAATATTTAAAATTATAAAAATAGGGGATGATTTTCTGAAAATAAATAAGATCAATTATTTTCTCAAAAACACCACCTTTTTTCTATCCAAATTTTTACTACAAGTTCTTAAAATAATTATGAACATTTCCTATGAATTTCAAACGGGATAAACCATTCTGGCAATCACGAGAATTTTTGTTGAAATATTTATTTTCACAAATTTTCTAATTGTTAACTTGCATTTTTAAAAACAAATGAATCGCTATAACATTGTTGATGTCAACGTTAACAATTTGAAAATTTGCGAAAATAAATATTTCAAAAAAAAATCTCCTGATTGCCAGAATGGTTTAGCCCGCTTGAAATTCATAGGAAATGTTCATAATTATTTTAAGAACTTGTAGTAAAAATTTGGACCTACTAAAATTTTGTCGAGAAATAATTTTTTAAATTAGTAAAAATATTTTAATTTTTCCAATATAGCTATCTCCCTTAATTTAAATCCGTTAAAAAGCATGGTTTTAACTGACAATTAGTGATTGTATTTTAACTAATAAATCAGTTATTTTTACTTGATTCAAACTTAGAGAGTTCGAATAATAGAGATTTCATTGTATTGAGAATTGTGTTTAGTAGCGAAGGCTATTTAACTACTATTGCTATACAATAACATCATTATAGCCAACAGTATTAAAAATTTGATGCCGACTAAAGTTTTTTGAAAAGAATTTTGCTTTAGCAACTGTATTAATTTAAAGTACATACACAGGTTAGATTTAATTACAAGTGTTAATGCTTAAGGTTTAAAAACGCACCTACATGTGGTAAAAATGTGTCAGAACTATTTTGTAAAAAAATTTAAAGAAACTGAATTTTTAAGAAGATATCATGAAATATAATATCATAGATGATCGTGTTAAATGAATTTGAGTTTGTTATAAACATTTAAACAGAAATTACAAAAAATGAATGTACCTAGCTAATTTATCTTAATAGTAATTATATTGACTAAAATTCAATTAATAATCTAATTTATCAACTATTCCTGATTTCGGATAACTTCAATTTCAAATCTTTGCTGATTCAGCGAATCGTTATCAAATCAAATTCAGACCATAACGTTGGTATAGCTGATTGTCAATTTGCATATGAATACCGAACGTCGAAATCGAGGAGAAACTAGTGAAAGGGGGGAGAGAGAGAGGGGTGCGCAAGTATAACAGTAGATCATAAAGCTTTTCCCGATGAAAATAGAAGATAAACTACTGCTACCATCACCACCACCACCCCTCGGAAAGATAAGAGTTATAAGGATTGAAGTAATAAGGATAAGTGCAATTGCATCACAGCTTACTCAGATGCACCTGAAGCAGTTTTCGAATACTATTTCTCAGAAAATATGAACGAAAATGTATGTATATCTATATAAGACATACACATGAAAAATTCAACGATACCAAAGAAAGTGTGATATACCACTTGAAAAATGAAATACAGAAATTGCTTTCAAGTTTCGACACTCACCCAACAAAACTCTCACGTAATAATTTCTCGTTAATAGGAAAAGCGAATTATATAACATTTTGTAAAATATTATTTTCAAACATAATATTACAAACATCAAAGGGCTCTTTCATAATTTCGCAGGAATATTTATATATATATATATATATATATACAAATTTATAAGCGGATTATGACGATAGTATAATTTTACGATATTTTCACGTATATACTTTGAAGAAATAAAATCTCCATTACACTCGATAACAAAGTTAAAATGAGATGAAAATGAATTTAAATATAAACATAGATATTAACCCAAAATAAGATGAAATGTATGATGATGATGATGATGATGATGATAATGATAATGATGATGAAGACATAAACATTGAAAGCGAGTGTGCATTACTTCGAACCGGTACTAATTCATCCGCAGTGAATGTTTTCAGTTCTGTCATAAGTGTTTCTATGATCCATATTTCTGTTTTACACCATCTTCGCCACGTTGTTTCATTGTAAACTAAATAAGCTCAATGTAATTTGCGTTTAACTCGAGTGAGTGAGAGAGGAAGAGATGCGCACATTCATCGACTCCTGCGCCAGCATCCAGCTCGGTATTTCTCTGGTCATGTGACCTAGAATCTTCTCATTACCCTCTGGATCATTGCAAGCGTACCATATTCCAAACACGAAATTGTAATCGAGCAACTCGTAAATAATTATCACCTCTATTATAAATTACCATCCTTGGATAACAATAATAATATTGTTATTATTATTATCATATCTTCTAAAATTACAAGTCTGATAAGCTTCTGATAATATGACGTGATAAACCTTACAATTATGAAAGTTTCCTTTAAAATTAACCACTGGTCTAAAGACAAAACTAATAAAAACCAAAAGAATTCTGATCTTAATTTTCTTTTGACTTCTCAAAGGAAAATTAAGATACTTCTTTGGGTCAAACGAAATGTAAAATAAATCCAATGAAAACAAAATTTATTTTATGGGCAAATAAACGATCACTTGTTTATTATTAAATATTTTCTAGTAGTTGAATCGACTGTCAAAAACTGTTTAAAACTAAAAATATATTTGAAAAACAAACTTTTAAAATGATTTTCAAAATTTAACTACGTATTTCAGTCAACAGAATTACTTAAAGTTTATCTGGGGGAAAGAGGAGTAAATTTAGCTATTGTCAGAGCCCGTATCTTTTTTAATAAAAAAATAAAAAGAATTAAAAGTGCAAAAGCTCAAATTTAATGATAAAAAGTTAGAAATAAATAACTATGGAGGTGAATAGAAGAAAATGTTCTGACAAAATTCCGTTTAAAAATTCAATTTCGATTCTCTTAATGAATGTTTTTTTAAACATAATTATATACAAAAAATCAGAAAACATCAGAAAGTAAACATAAGATAATAATAAATTGGACTCATTTTTGTTACAACAAAAAATGAGTCTGTTAAATAACATAGAACATGGTTCAGTTATAATAAATGTTAAAAAATAAAAAGAAGCATAACTTTTTATTACAGAAATTTAAATATAATTTAGAGAATTTGCTGTGAAAATTTATTTTTAATATGTAATACAAATCTATTTTAGAAAAAACGTGCTATTAAAATTATTAGATTTTTTAAACAGTATATTTTCCATCTATTAATGATTCAATAACACAAATTTTGATAAGCAAATACAATTAAGAATATGCAATTTTTTTAATTTTTGCAATTTCAATAGATTTTTGGAACTGTAATTTAATTTTTGCAATTTCAATACATTTGTGGAACTGTAGCATATATTTAAAAATAATTAAGTTAATAGTAATAGACGTCAAATTAAAATTGTTTCTTACTATTCTGACGCTATATATAAAATTAAGAAGATTTTTGTACGATTTAGTTTTTGAAGTTTTATTTTCAGTGGTAAAACTCAATTATATAGCAAGACACGCAATTTATGCTTGAAACGTATATACACTTTAAATTTATCTGAAATATTAAAACAGCTATTTTTAATTTTTTAAATTTTAAGATGAAACTTTAATTTAGGAACTAAAAATCTCCTACTAAAGAGTTTCAAACAAATCTAGTTAACTTTTCGAATTTTAGGTTGACATATTGCACCCTTTATTTTGAATTTATTTGTAAATTAATATCAAGTTTAAAATTGTTAATTTGTTATTTTTAATACAAAGGCGACAGGACTTTATATATGGATCGCATAGATTTACACTGTCAATAACTTTAAAAAATTACAAAAAATTATAGGTTATGTATAGGAAAGTTTCTGCTTGATTTAGGATTCATTTTTAATTTCTTGAAGTCAAGAACAATTTTTAATTATTATTTAGTGTACGAAATAGTAAAAAATCCGTTTTTAACTTTTAATAATTAGAAATAGATCTTAAATCAAGCAAAATATTTCTCAAACATAACCTTGCCGAGTAAAACTTACGTAAAATTTCCTTTAGCAGACGATCATAATTTTGAAAGTTACAGATCAAAGTTAAAATCAAAGTTAATGATCAAGAGGTAAACCCAAAATCATAACCTAAAAATTCTCAGAGCAAGGGGATGAATAACATTAAAATACAGGTCAAAACCAAATACAAAACGCAAAGATGCTCCCAGAAAGTAACAGATAAAAATTGAAAGAAAATCCAAAAATCAAGTTGAAAAGAAACTTGAACACAAATATTTCGAGTCAGAATAATATACTGTCGTCGTATAGCCGTTCACAATGATCACAAATAAATCTTGTGAGGTTAATCATTATTGCAACGTACAATATTGAATCTTTTATTTATCAAAAAAGGAATAGACGATCGTGAATGAAATCTCAAAGCATTTTAAACGCAATGAACGTAGTTTAAATGCAAATATCAGTTGCGCACGAATTGGTGGAAACGCAACCGCTTTTCAACGAGGCTGTATTTAAATAAAGTCTTTTTCTCTCTCACTCACTCTCTTTCTCTTTATCTTGTACACACAGATAGTTGAAAACATCGCGTACATGGCAAATAATATGATACCCACATTCTCCATGAATGGTAAAAGCTCGCAAAAATAAATCTTTTCATTTCCAAGAAAAACAGAGATTTCCAGATCACTAGAGTACGTGGAAATTATAAAAAAATACAACAAAACTTTAATATCCAAGAAAACAAGTTTTAAATTGAACAGAAAAATCACATTCATTTTCTCATCGATATGTTGATTTTATTTTTTTTCTTTTAAAATAAAACGTGCAATATTCTTTACGATGATCAGAATGAGAATAAATGTTATTTCAATTTTCAAAACTATTTTCTTTTTGTCTAAAATAAACATATTTTTTCAATTTTTGGATGAAAATGAAATATTTTAATTATATTTTATTTCAATGTTTAAGAAAAAAAAAATTTATTGCTTTTAAAATGAAAAATTTTCTCATTGGTCATTTAATTAAATAATCACATATAGAATAGTATAGAAAACAACTCTGACATATGTGATACAAATTTAGTCAATTTTGTTTCTTTGCATACAGAGATAACTGTTTTTTTCTGAGTGAAAATGATCGGCAACGAAGGAGAAATGCCTGTGGCTTGATATCAAAACTCTCTCGCGGTTTTATATACATAAAAAGATTTCCCAATATTTTTCTACTTTCATTGTTGAATATATTTTCAAACTTGACGCAAAATATAATCCAAAACAAAATGTGATAAAGAAATAAAAACGTGACCAAGCAAAAACTAACTGTACCAAATACAATCTTTTTTAAAGCCAAAAAATTGTACAGTTAAAAAAAGTTTTTTTTTTACAAATACAGAAGAAAAATATTCCAATTACGATAAAATCCGATCGGAAAATCTTTTTTTTTATTTATTTCTTTTTTCGCAGCAATTTTCTCTGATTGACAAACACAATAAGAATATTTATTATTTGACCGCACAAAGTAGGAAACTTTAGTTTTCTTTTTTGTATTTTTTCCCCACAAAAATAAAAGCAAAATTCAAAAGAATATAAATTAGATATATGTACAACAGAAGCTTGGAATTAATTTTAGATAATAAATTCACCTTGAATAATCCTAAGGGGAGATATGTCGACCAACTTTTTTTCATAATTTAACTGATGATGCATTACTCTGAAACTCTAAAACGTAGTTGCTACACTTATGCGCACAGCGATGGTAAATATTCTCAACGTTTATGATCAACGATTTCATCAAAACAAAAAAAAATGTAAAATTTTTTATCTGTTTTTTTGCGTAGAAAATTTATTTATGTCTTCTTAAAATTTTATTTTCATAATAATGCATAGACTATCGTAACATAAATTACAATTTGTTTTATTTTATATATTATGTTATTATATTCCATTTTCTGTTATATACCTATTATGTTTTATTTTATAATTTAACTAGCAAATGCTACGCGCGCCAGCTTGCGAATCTCTGTATTTTCTGTTCACTATTATTATGCAAATTGCACAATTTTTAATTTTTAAAAATCAACTTCAATTTCAACATAATTTCATATTTGAAATTATAATTAAAATTGGAAATAATAAACTCTATTTGCAAAATTAAAAAATTACAAAGGTTATGGTAGATATTCTTTGTAGAAAAGTTATTTTTCTAAATTAAATAAAATTTACTTAGGAAAAATAAAACATACTATAAATTGTTCTTTTTAAAATAGTATTTCAAAACCTTTTAAATCTGACTTTGTACAAATTTTAACTAATGAAAAATACGCGGGAAGTTAAAATTACTACATTTAATAAAATAAAATATTTCGCTAAATTTTTATTTTTAAAGAGAAAAATAAAAGCGACTATTGTGTGAATTTCGGATGTAAGGATTATAATTATCACAGTAAAACTCAAGTGTATTCTAACATTTTTAGAGTAACGGACATATACTAAAGTTTGCAAGTCGTAATATTCAGCAGTTTGAAAGTAGCTTTCTTGGAAGACTTTAGTCACAAAGTTGGAAGTATAGTGGAAATGCGCGCACACACATTGCTTTATTTTCCCGGATTGTAACAACTCTTCCGTTGGATTACTCTGCCAAGATACAGCTCTTTACGTACACATTTTCAGTTAAATACATTTAATTAAATTGCCCTTTAATTCTTCTGTTAAATCACAATTTAAATGTATTAGCAAAAGAAAAGGGTTGAACAAAATTTTATTTTGTCAACAGATCTTAATTTTACACCAGACGAGAAAAAATAGCAATCGAAATGTTTAATTAAGAAAAGAAGGAGGAAAAGAGTTTACATATTTACATATATTATCATCTAACATTTTTATCTATTTACGAATTTTATATCTGTTTTCAATTTTAAATTAACTCTTTTCAATTAATTTTAATCAACTAAAATTGTTTTATTTACAATGAAAAAGTAATTAAACAGAATAAAAATGTTTATTAAATATTTTTCAGTTTTTCTGCAATTTATTAAAACAGAATTTTACAATATTTTAATAAAAACTGTAAACATATTGTGCATATTTATGTCTGACTGTATATGCTTTTTACTACTGGTAATAAAATTAAAAGCATTCGCAAAAGTTTTGTTCGACTGAATTTACTACTGAAAAGAAACATATATAGATAATTAAAAACCATATGTATTCACACAGGCAAGTCTGACTGAATTTACTTTTCACTACTTATAATTAAAGAGGAAAAATTAAAAAAAAACTTCTGAATAATTTAAATTTTTTGCTACATCCAAAGAATAGGTAATTATATTTGAATTAGAACCAACTTGACTTTTTATTTCTTTTAAATATATTGTATTTGTTATAAATTAAATTTTATTTGTCTCAGAACCAATTAGACTTTTTACTTGCTTTAAATAAAATTTTATTCGACAGAATTAAAACATATATTTGAGTTCAATAAAAATTTATTTAAACCCAATAAAATTTTATTCAAACCAAATAAAATTTATTTGAAACAAATAAAAAGTCTAGTTGGTTCTGAGCTAAATGTACAATTACTCTGGGTGTAGTTATCTTTAATTTTGAGAAATAAATAATTATTTGTATAAAAAACAAATTAAAAAAATTAGGAATATTTAACTTATTTAATAAAATTTATAAATCATGAAACATTTTTGACTTTTTTAACGTAGTTTTCAAATTTTTATCGAAAAATATTTTTTAGAATTATAGAATGCTCTATAGAATTTTTTTACTTCTTATCGCAATAAGAGAAAATTTTTTTTAGAGAAAACTGATTATAAAAAAATTGAAAATATTCAATTTGAGTAATAATAATTAAAGAACAATAATTTTTATAATTTTTATAATTTTTATAACAATTCCAGGAATTTTTGAAAAAAGTAAGTATAATAAATTCTTTATTAAATTATGTGGAACTAATTATAAAAATAATACTTTAAATTTAATTCAACAGAGGTTATTATTCTATAACATAGCACAAAAGTTGAAAATAAGCAAATAATAAATACAACTTTAAAATTTCAAATTTATTTATCGATCTTCATTTTTCTGCTGCATTTGCGGTTAGTTATTTCGGTTATAACGAACCTGTTAGTTTAAATTTACTGGAGTGTAAAACAAATAATAAAATATGTGCAACTGTTACGCGGGAAAATATATATATAGCAAATTGTTAGTATAATATTGTTAGAATTTTATCCGCATAAATTTCACTTCTAAAACTGAAAAAATAATTATTGTAGTTTTATTTAAAAAGTAGCAATACATTTTTACAAATTTTTCAGTGACAAACAATTGAGGGGCTGGATGCTATAAGGGGATACGCGTGAACACACGGCCAGTCAGTTCGGACGTAGAGATAAAATTTTGAAGTTGTTCAAAATGAATTTAAAATTATTGTTTCTTGTTCAGAATTTCAAGGCGAAACTTTTTTTCTAATAAAATTTTTTTATATAATTTTTTGTTTTTAAGTAAATTGAGAAAAAAGTGATTTTTTAACCTAAGAAATTTTAATGAATTTTTGACTTCAACTCGTGATTACTTCGTTAAATATTAATATTTTTCCACGAAATTTACACACTATATTCTTCAAACTATACCAAAAGTGAAACAATATTTAGTATTTTTTCAAAAAATTCTGTGTCTAAGTAAATAATTATTTAAACAATTTTGCCGGAAAAATGATTCTCCTATT
This sequence comes from Leptopilina drosophilae, assembly GCA_032873175.1. Lineage (NCBI taxonomy): Eukaryota > Metazoa > Arthropoda > Insecta > Hymenoptera > Figitidae > Leptopilina > Leptopilina drosophilae. The sequence goes on from CM065481.1 coordinate 49,097,271, forward strand.
TTCAATTGAAAAAGTTGAGTGACGAATTTTCGTTTACAGAAAACTTCCAGTGACAAAAATGTTCATCAATATGTTAGGAAGTTTTTCGGAAATTTTTTCGTCATTTGATAATAAATTAAAGAAAATAGAGCAATTTTAACAGCGTCGCGCTATGCTGTAAACGTAAACAATGTCTAACTGTATACATTGGTCTTGTAATGGCGGCCATTCTACACGTGCGCGGCCACGCCGTAATTTTACAGCATAGCGCGACGCTGTTAAAATTGCTCTATTTTCTTTAATTTATTATTAAATGACGAAAAAATTTCCGAAAAACTTCCTAACATATTGATGAACATTTTTGTCACTGGAAGTTTTCTGTAAACGAAAATTCGTCACTCAACTTTTTCAATTGAAAATAGGAGAATCATTTTTCCGGCAAAATTGTTTAAATAATTATTTACTTAGACACAGAATTTTTTGAAAAAATACTAAATATTGTTTCACTTTTGGTATAGTTTGAAGAATATTGTGTGTAAATTTCGTGGAAAAATATTAATATTTAACGAAGTAATCACGAGTTGAAGTCAAAAATTCATTAAAATTTCTTAGGTTAAAAAATCACTTTTTTCTCAATTTACTTAAAAACAAAAAATTATATAAAAAAATTTTATTAGAAAAAAGTTTCGCCTTGAAATTCTGAACAAGAAACAATAATTTTAAATTCATTTTGAACAACTTCAAAATTTTATCTCTACGTCCGAACTAACTGGCCGTGTGTTCACGCGTATCCCCTTATAGCATCCAGCCCCTCAATTAAATCATTAATCTGACTCTTTCCTTTTACTACTAAGTTTAATGAATCTTCAAGTATCCGAATTTTAAGTATATGATTTTTATAACTTCATAGTGAAATGTTTAATATAAAAATAATGTGTTATTATAAAAATAATGTATTTCGCATTTAATCACTGAAAATAATAGGAAAAATTAAAAAAAAAAGAATTAACTTATCAATTATGTTTGATTAAAATTGCTTTGACCACTCATGAGAAACTTCCAAAAGAATAATTTGTGTCTGACTAAAAATTTTTGTTCTACTGAAACTTTAATTATACGTCAATTTAAATATTTTTATCCAAATTTATTTTAGAATTTTGAATAGTAAAAATTAATAATACACAGAAAAAAATGAACTGAAAATAAGTCAGAAAATTGACCCATTATGAGCTGCAACAAAAATGAACCTCGTAGATGGCGCCACGTTCAATGTCATTTAACATAGACTCATTTTGAGTTGCAACAAAAATGAATCCAATGTAGTCTGTGAATTTTCTATTCAAATTACAATAATGCATGTAAACAATTTGAATGACAAATTTAAAAATACTGACATTTTGTATTCAGAATTTTTAAATTTGTAAATACATTAAAAATCGTTAGGATTATTTATCTGCAAATTAGCACCACGGTAAATCGTTAGGTATTAAAATAACACCAAAATGGATTAAAATAACACTAAATTGGATTATTTTAATCCTTTTTGGTGTTATTTTAATACCTAACGATTTACCGTGACTCGGCGATTTATATATTGTGGATTATAAATTAAGAGTTTGTTTAAACAAATTCAAAATGGTGGATCGAATATTGCGGACGAAAAAGTTAAAACTCACTAGAATTTTCTTAAAATTTGATACCTGGAGGTTTTCAGGTTCGTTGATTATGAATATGTAGTCCGATTTTAAAAATTCAAAATGACGGATCCATATGTGTTTCATTAAAAATTGTTTACATCCAAAGAAAAGTATTATTTAAACCAAGTATATTTTATTTGACTTAAATAAACGCATATTTGTCTCAGAACCAACTAGACTTTTTATTTGTTTCAAATAAATTTTATTTTGTTAAAGTAAAATTTTATTTGACATAAATAAAACATATATTTGAGTCAAATAAAATTTTACTTAAAGCAAATAAGATTTACTTAAACCAAATAAGATTTATTTTAAACAAATAAAAAGTCTAGTTGGTTCTGAAACAAATATACCACTTCTCTGGGTGTAAAACAAACATCTTAAATTTAAACAAAAAAAACTTAAATTGAAAATTATTTTCAAAATGATTAACTGTTTTCTTAATTAATTATGTATGTTTGTGAAAACTTCTATTTTTCAAAAGAGAAAAATTATTTAAACCCATATAGAAAAAATTGTATTTTCATTTATTGCTTTAGAAAAAAGTGACATTCTAGAGTAGCGTTATGCCGTTTTAAAAGCGCGATATGATAGTCAAGTGTGGATAAAGAAATTTACACAGGGACTTTTCTTTCATAAATATACCGCTTTGCACCACGTGTCCTTTTATCATATAAGTTTTAATCCAAGCTCGCTTCCTGCTGTCACTATAATTATACGTAATGTCACGGTCCTGGACTTTTTTTTGGTCCCTTTTCTCGCTCGCACTAAAGTATATTTCTTCAACGGGGTTTTTTTTCCTCTCCTTCCTTTTTTCATTTCTTTTTAATTTCTATTTTCCCTCAACCTGCCTCTCGTGGAGTTTTACCGAGAGCACAGTCTGGCCTGCATCTGTGGCATAATATACGCCTGCGTTAATTTAAAAGAGATTCGTAATAATATGCGGCTCGTCGGGTTGGGACGTGCGCCGCACCACGTAACATTCCGCGTGTATAACACCATGATGCACTTTTTTAAAAATGCGAAAAAACCCTTCTCGCGCGCCTTCAGTCTCGGGAAAAGGACTGCTACCCTTTATTTTCACCTTCGCCTCTCTCTCTCTCTCTCTCACTCTCTCTTGCTTATCGTGTGCACCTTTTCATCTTGTTCCTCGCTTTTCTGCCTTTTCTCGCATTCCGTTCGTATATAGTATTGCTCCTTCTGTGTCGTCTGTCTTATACATAGATACCCGAGATAGGATCTTCCTTTAACCTCAAGTGAATTATAACGCTGGTATAAACAAAAAAAGCAAAAAGTGTCGACGATTCGAGCTGCACAAGGGAAAAGAATATAGGAAATAATCTTTTGCCACACGATACTGGTTCACATTTCCTGTATTTAGTTTCATTTTATCAGATATTAACTCTTAGAATTTTTGGAAGTAATTTTTCAAAATTTATGTCTTTCGAAAAAAATTAATTTTGCACTGAAAAAAAGTATTTTTGTTTTAAGAGGATTCCTCTTATTTCAATGCATATTTTCCTTTTGTATGTGGACCAAAAAACGTACTCTTATTTTAAGAGGATTATTCTCCACTTAAGAGTAATTCCTCTTAAAAGTAGAGGAATAATCTCCAATGAAGAGTAATATTCTTAATTTAAGAATAAAATGTAAGAGGATTTTAGAAGAGGAATTGTCCCCTTAAAACAAGAATATTTTTTTTCGGTGTGATAATAATCAATTTTATTTGCACTTTTTTTTACTTTGCAGCGTGCTTAAAGCGAAATCTGATCAAACACTATTTTTATGAAATACATTCTTCATATATTAAAAATCCAAAAAAGCAAACTTTCAAAACGGAAGAAATTCACAATTGCAAAGAATTGAACTCTAGCTCCTACTATTGTTGTGAGTCAAGTGATAATATCACTGAGCTAACAAATTAAAAATTTTACATCACTTTCTTAGTTTCTTTAATTTTGAACAGTTAAAAACCGAATTTTAATTTTCGTTACGGCGTGAAATTGAAAGAAAGATTATTAATTGAAAATGAAAACAGAAAATTTTGAAATTGTTGATGAATTTATGAGCTTTCGAACGCATATCATTAAAGCTCCAGAAAAAACTTATTTGTACCCTAATAAAAAACCAAAAAGCACCTCAAAAAAGACACTTTTTCTAAAAGAATTACCCTATGCGATCCCAAAAATAATACTCTCTAAATTTGAATTAGTAAAAATGTTTAGTAATTCGAATTAGTGACTGACTTACAATCAAAATTTTTAACAAGCTAATTTATTTCAAGTTGTCAATAAAATAATACTTAAATATTATTTTTCATAAAGTTGGTCTTCTTGTACTAAGCAAGAAAAAATATTATTATTTCGAAAGAAGAGATATTTAAAAATTTATTTAAATATTTATTTACCAAAAAAAATTTAATTTAACGAATTTCAAGAAAAAAAATCTTTACCTGGAACAACTACAAATTTCACTATATTAGCGAAATGTTAGCGAAAGTTATCGCTGTTTCAATTAAGGATTTTTTTCGTGCTGTCTAAAAATGCCTACTTGGGGGTTTTCAATGTCGCTGAATCCAAATCCGAGGTTGAAAATTAAAAATTAAAAATAGCGGCTTTAAAATAGCAACCAAACAATTTTAAAGTTACGAATTCTTTAATTTTTCAACTTTTTTTTTGTCGTTATTTTGAAGCCGCAATTTTGAATTTTTACTTTTGGACCACGAATTTTGAAAACATTTGCTGCAAATACTGAAATATTTGATTAAAATACAATTTATTTGATTCAAGTAAATGTGGACGTCCGCATGAAAAGGGACCACTTTGTCGGTTCTAGATTCCGAGATAATCGCAATTAATTAAGTTTTAAAAAAACTATCAAAAATTTTGTTATTCTTTTTCTTAATCTACAGGGTCTAATACGTTGAATTATGCATTTTTAATTAATTTATTGATACTTTAAGCAATTTATTTCATTGTTAGACAAAAAAATAAAAAGGGACCACTTTGGCGATCTGTTGCAAAAGCTGTTTTTGTTTCAAAATGGAGGGGGTGGAAAAATTTAAATCTTTTTTATTTTTCATCTTCAGGGTGACTAGACTTAAAACAACTCACATATGAATAATTTCCTAGAAAAATCAAAGAAATTCGTATAACAATTATTAATTTCGTTATTTTTAATGAAAATTTCGATATTTCATAAGATTATTCACAATAAAGTTCCTCAGAAATTTTTTTATGCCAGTTTCTCTATTTTTGCTTCGAATAAGTTAATAAAATAACATCCAACCAGTAATTTCACAAAAATCAAGTTTATTAATTAAAAACACATTTTTAGAAAAGCGACCACTTCCGGTGTAGAAAATTGTAATGGCGCTACCTAGTTCCTATCTACTTTGTATAGATGCTATACTGGCCCAGTATATATTTCCAATCTAGTATCTAGACCGAAATGTAACGCTCGTATCCTTTAAGCGCGAGATAGTCATGACAAGACTGGCGCTACATAGTCTCACTAGATACATTTGTTAATTGTTACTGCGATCTAGAAACTAGTTAGAAAAGTTTATTTAACGAAACAAATGAGAAATTTATTTCAATTCAAAGTCAATATAATAAAAATATATTAATTTGTATTTACAGGCGTGTAATAATCCTTAACGTTCAACTTTTCATCAAGTTAAACTTTATAACACAGAATAAACGGAAACCTATTAGTGAATAATAATTTTACACTACTGGGAATCGAACCTTTGACGTACGGATTTCTAGCCCAAGACTCTAACCACTATTCTATCGAAGCTACATGACAATAAATTTTAATTTTCGTCACCTTTTACACTTACAATTATTGAAAGGGTTTTACTATGTAATCTAGTTGAATTATTATTTAACTGAATCTTCGAAAATTTACCGTAAATTACCTAATAAATTTCCATAATATACCGCGTAAATTTCCATAAATTTCCGTCGTTAAATTTTTTAATTTCTAATTTGTGTTTTACATAGGTAATTTTATAAACTATCGTCCCAATATTTATAAATTACCACATAAATTTTCATAAATCACAGCAAAAATTTCTATAAATGACTAAAATCCACAATTTTAATGTTAATATTTGCTTTTCATATTTTTATAAATTATCGCGAAAATTTTTATAATTTACCGTGAAAATTTCCATAAATTGCTAAAATAAATATTTCTAATTGTAACTTATGTGGAATATATTTTCATGAATTTTTGCAAAAATTTCAATAAATCACGTAAATTTCCATTAATTACCTTGAAAATTTTCATAAATTACCAAGGTAATAATTTTCAATTGAGATTTAGACTACAATATTTTCATAAATTACTGCAACAATATTTATAAATAACTATAATTTCCATAAATTATTAGAAGAAAACACCTCCTTACGCCAAAAATGTCCAAACAATGAATTTGTTAATGGTTATACTTATTTACAAGAAATTTAATTAATTTTTCAGTAATAATTCTGCTGAGAAATCTTTCTGGATAAATGATTTTTTGATTCCAAACAATTTATAAAAAGTTTTAAATATTTTATGAAATTAAGAAATCTCTGTTAAAATTTGCTTAAACAATTTAATAAATTATAAACAATTTTTTCTGCTCGCCATATACTTCCCTGAAGAACCAAAGATATTCATATTACAATCTTTGATTTCGTTTTTCTCGAAATGACGTATTTGATACTCCAAACTTTAAAATTCTGTAACTCATCGAATTTTTCACCAAAAAATTGTAAAACCACTCAAAATTTTACAAATTTTGTCAGAAATTCGCCCATATAGATATAAGTCCAATAGTGCCAAAGTGGCTCCTTTTCATGCGGACGTCTACAAATATTTATTTGATAATGTTAAATTCTATTTTCAGCCTACTAAATCTATTTCTAATAGGTGTTAAGTAGTAGATAAGTCAAAGTATACGTAAAGCCAGTAATTTAGTTAATAAAGCATCCGTGTTTACTTAACAATAGCGATAGAACAGTTGAAAAGTTAATAAATTAAAGTTAAAAAAAATTTTTTTGTTTAATTTTACTTGAGCGGTTTTGTTTTTTGACCGAACACTTGTCTATAATGTCAAATAAATCATTTTTAAACAAATAAACCCGAAAAATTAGGTACATCTTCAGAAGACCCAAATAAGAACCCAAAAAAATTTCGACGAAAATAAATTTGAAAAATGTACTTAAAAGTTGAAATTTTCTTTGACGTAAAAATTGACAAATGTTGGGTCAAAAAACATTTTGCATTATGGACACGACAAAAATAAACAGAATGTTACATAACTTCGGTCATTTATTTCATCCTTCTATAGTAAAATTACAATGCTCTATTTCCGTTCGAAAGATAATGAATTTTAACTGTTTTGACAGTTTAATATTTAGCCCTATAGTCTCCCCTATTTTTCAGACCCCAAATGAGAAAAAAATGTTGCGTCAAAAATTTTTTATTTTATTGTTTGATCAGTGTAAACTTTGAAGATGCTCAAGTCCAAAGTGGAGTACTTTTTGTGATGAAAAAGCGTGGGCTTATTTTCAGTATATTGATAGCAGTATTCGTACATAAATAAAAAAAAACTGTGTGCTCTCGATTCAAACTCGCATTTTTCTCTCCCCCATTTTGTCGACCATTGATCTAAAAAATTTTTTTCCCGTCTCGATTTCCCTCATGTCGTTCGTGCTTACGCCACACGTTTTACCAGCCAAGGTACAAGTGCCGAGCTTTACATCATAAATATGCAATAGCCGAGCCTCATGTCGCCTACTGACACGGTAAACGCATGA